>CABEGB010001312.1:0-164851 GCA_901521435.1 Crematogaster levior
AATTATATAAGTTAAGAAATTTTTATTTCTAAAAATTCTTAACTTGATTTTTTTGTCTATGCTGCGATCTGAGAAAATTTTGTTATTTTTGGAAAAGTTATTGTTATACCTTTTTTTTGTTAATGGGAGGGAAATTCTCATAGATCCCTCCGCTCCTCTGGGAAGGAGCGCGGGGTATGTCGGATTCCTGACCGGTTGAAACCACCGCGACTACTCTGGCATATTCGGTAAACCCTCGGGTACACCTAGAAGATATTCGTCCAGAAGCCGCTTATGTCAACACTTTTGGAGGAGAGAACGTTTCCCTTCAGACTTCTTCTACTATCGGTGATGAGGCAATTTTATATACTCTTTAATTTTCACTCCTTTTTCCTATTCTTTTAATCCCTTAGTGGGACCGTTCTCAAATAGCTACTTATTTCTCGACTATTATTGATCGCTTCCCTTAAGACTGTCTTCAGTTTTACTGCTTACATTTCTTTATGTGTTCCGATTTCTTTAATGTGTAGAAATGTATTGGCAAAAAACCTGATCTACTCGATGATCATGATTGGAAATCATGTAAAGTATGAATCTCGTACGCGGCAGTAAACAGCGTACGACTTACCCATTCAAGCCTTACCTTGTGAAAATGATAACACAGTAACGAGCAAGTGTGAAGTTAACCCACACTTTTTAAATTTTATATTTTTCTCAATTGTGCGGTGTGCTACATTTGTGCCAATTTGTGCGTAAACCACACAGTTCAACAATTTGAAGCATTTTTCATAAAAGAATAAAAAAACTAAATTTTTGACTGCTCCGCACTTTTTAAATTTTGAATTTTTAATAACTATACTGTGTTGTGTATTTTGATATCTTATTCTGTTTCAATAAAAAAATTCATAAAGTAAATAAAAAAACATAAGTCACACTGCAACTATAGTGCAAATGTCGAATTTTGTGCAAGTTGTACTCTTCTACTACGTTAAAATAAAAGAAATAAAAAGATAAAGGTGTGTATCAATTTAGTTACTATCAATTTGGTTTTTTAATTTAATAAGTCATTATACCGAGTTACGTTACTTTTATTCTTATTTTTTTATTTTAATTTTTTTCGCTCACCATTATCCAGAGAGATTAACAACTGAAATCTTATGAAAGATATCGAAAACTGCATGAGTTTATTAATTTAAAAAACGGTAGTTGTTATAATAGCAATACAAAGTAGCAATACTACACTGGAAAATAAGGAATTCCTAATTCCAACAAGACTCCTTCGACGGTCGTTAAAGATGGTTCAAAGCAGAGCCGAAACATACAATTTATAATTATGTTTATAGTTATGTACTTTTTATTAGATAATAAAGATTGATAATGTTAAATTATGCAACCGCGTTGAGTTTTCAAAGCCTCTTTTATTTGTTACTTGTTAATTTCATTATTGAGAGTCCTTTATTATTTATTCAATTTAATAAAAATGTTTTAATTACACAATTTATTGTCACATATTACAACTTATTTATTTAATAAAAAACATACTAATGATTATTAAATTTATTTATTTCTATTTAAACTTTCATAGCCTATCCATTCACATATTTATTTATAACTTTATTTCGTTAATTATTTAAGACAAAGCTAAAAGAGCTTCAGATTTAATATTTTATTGTGGAATATAAGAAGTGATTACAAATCAAAAGCTTTTGCGATCTCGCGACATTTTTATTATATATTAAAATTTTTAACTTAACTCAATCTCTAGAATGTATAATTAAAACTTTTATTTTTATGGTATTGTATGTTTTTTACAATTCGAAGATATCTAACATAATTTTTAAAAACGCTAATACATATTTTATATTAATATAATGTTGATAGAAATTAACATTTAAAAAATATATATATATATTATATATAATTTTTTCTTAAAGTGCGCGACATATAAACTACATAAATAACTTCTATATAGAAAGATACTGTATAATGAATATTATTATTTTATATTATCTGTAATAAAATTAAAATAAGGATACTGATGAAAATGCAATATGATGAGATTAAACTTTGTTACGACAATTTTGATAAAATTAATCAAGTGAGCCAATGCACTAACCAACAGTTATTATATACATTTTCCCGTAGACCAGTAATAACAAATTAGCGGTCCATTGCATTACGCGGTCACTGTATCGTGTTAACAATGCAAAAACATATCGACGTGTGACAGATTTTATTGTTTAGTTACTTTATCGACAAAATAACAACTTTATTGTTACAGCATTATCATCGTTGCTATTGTTACCGTTAATGTATATGTGAGTATTGGCTTTTGTAACTTTACTAATTTCCTTCATGCATAAAATAATTTACATGACTTACATAATTTACATAACTTTTGAAAAATAATTTACATAACTTACATAATTTACATAATTTACATAATTTACATAACTTTTGAGTAAGCAAAATTAATGATATAAAATATACAGTTATAAAATATAAAGTGAAAAGTGTGTGTAACACCAAATATCAAAATCGAATATACATATAGAGAACAATCGCGATAATTTGATAAGTACAAAGAGACATTCTTTAGCAAACACCGAAATATTATAATATTTTTCGCTTACTACTTGAAACAAATATTAAAGTATGCGTATATTTATGAATTTATTCTGTTAAATATTTCTACATAATAATTGTTATCTTTTTATATAAAGGCAACTAATATTATTTGTAAAAATATAGAATAAAATCAAATTTATCAAATATTTTATGAAAGGTGCTTTACATATACAAGATGAGTCTAGAAATTTTCTTCTAAGATATCTTCACATAAATATTGATTTCATACAAAAATATTTAAATTAAATATTACCAAAACCAAAATCACACGTTAAAGATAGCTGGACATTCGCAAACATTATAAAAAACACACACATTCATCCTGACGATGTGTTGCTTTCTCTTGATGTCACAGCCTTATATAATAATATCTCTAAAGAATTGGTATTTAAAGCCATCGAATCACGTTGGCAACACATAGAGAAATTTGCCAAATTCAACATGCAACAATTTTTATTTGCTATCGATACCATTTTATCTTCCACAAGTTTTGGTTTTGGTGGATCATATTACGAACAAGTCTTTGGCAGCCCCATGGGCTCCCCTCTGTCTCCTATTTTAGCGGACCTTGTGATGGACGACCTCGAAACCTTTTCCTTAAACTCATTAAATTTCACAGTTCCTATATATTACAGGTATGTTGACGATATATTCATGGTCGTTCCAAAAACTAAAATTCACACTGTTGTTAGTACGTTCAATGATTACCACCCAAGAATAAAATTCACTTATGAGATAGAAAAAAATTCCTCCATCTCCTTCCTAGATACCATGGTCATCCGACAAAACAATCTCCTCATCACAAATTGGTACCGAAAACCCACTTTTTCAGGACGATACATTAATTATTTCTCAAACCATCCTTTCAAATATAAGAAAAATTCCATAATCAATTTAGTAGACAGGGCCATCCTACTTTCTGACACTCAATTCCACAATAATAACATTAACATAGTTAAAAAGATCCTTCACAACAATTGCTTCCCCACACATATTATAAATAAGTTTGTTAAAAAACGGTTATACTCACTTCGCAATCGGCATAACAATGATTCCTCTCTTAATCACAACTCCTTTGATAGTAGAAATTGCATCCTCATCCCATATACCAAAAACTTGGGAGAGAACATTGAACGTACAATACGAAACACTAATTTAAACGTCATATTCACGGTTCCCAACAAATTAAATTCGATTATAAAAAAGGGTAAAGACACACTCGATGTTGCCAAACAGACTGAATTGGTTTACAAATTAGATTGCTCCAATTGCAATGCATGCTACATTGGTCAAACCAAAAGACATCTTTGCACTCGAATTAAGGAACATAATTATGACATTAAAAAACTCTCCTCCAATCATTCAGTGGTTAGCAGTCATCGGGTGTCTCACTCCCATGATTTCGATTGGAAAAATCCCAAAATTCTATATAAGGAAAATACACAAAAAAAACGGGAGATTGCCGAAATGTTTTTCATAAAGAAATGCAGTTCGACCATAAATCTACAGAGAGACACAGAAAATTTGTCAGCGTTATATGATCGCCTCATCGACATTGTATAATTCTCTACGACTATGCGAAATTTCACGTCACTTGTTATTGGAGCATTGTTGCGTTGTAGTTGATAGCTCTCCTCGCCCCCCGTATCGTTCCTGTTTCTTTTCATGTTATGACTCCTATAACAATAGTCATACCTAATTATCCAGTCTGTTTTTAGCGGTCATGAACAATTGACGCGTATTTAGTTGCTAGACCTTTTTAACATCTCACTCTTTTCAATTTTATATTATAATGTAATCCCTTAGTCACACTTTTAAATTGTAAGTAATAATCTTGATAATTTTTTTATATATATTGTAACACACTTTTATTGTATTGTTCCCTTCTTTTATTATATTGACAGATACACTTGATAAGGACCAAATCTTATGGTCGAAACGTTGTGATCTTTAATAAATGTATCAATTGCCAGTTTGCACGTCAATCATTGCCTTATTTCCTGAGTTTTAATATCACTGGCGAAGAGAAGATTATTCATATAAAAATATTTAAAACAAAATTAAGTTGAATAATTTTGAAAAGACTACATTTTGGTCTTAGTTTTTTTTAGGTTAAGGTTTTGCAAAAGATTTTAAAAATCAAGTTTTTTAAATAGTCCTATTTTTAATCAGTTTTTTAAATCAGTTATAACTATAGAAGATAAAAAGACGAATTCAATGATTCTGTATAATTTTTTGATCTTAAAATGAAAAAATTCAGAAAACTAGAATGAGTAATAGATAGGTAATAAATTTAATACTTTTTTGAACAAAAAAAATTTATTTTATTGAATTAGATCAAGGTTGCTTATTTATTTTTGAGGGGTAGTGTATTCAGAAGTATCATGAAATGCGCGAATACTCTTTGCAACGTATTTTTTTAAATTATTCAATAAACATTGATAATATTGTTTCCGGGAGATATACATTATTTATTTTAATATGCGAAAAGAGAACAATCCAAGTATTGTTAAAGTAGAGGGACGAGAAGGTGAAATTAATAGATTTTTACCAATCCATCAATTTGAAAACATATTGTTTAACGTCTTACGAAATATTATTGCATTATATACAGACAACTATCATATTGGTATCATATAATACGGCGAACGTCTAACAATATTTCTTCTGAAAGAACCGGCTTGTCTTAAAAAACATGCATGTTGTTCTCCAGTTTAGGCATCTTCTATGAAAAATGGTTCAATTATTTGGTCTTCTACAATATCGCACCATAACATTTTATTAACATTCCATTGTCATTGATGTCTGATTCAACTTGTCAAAACCAATGCGGATTTTCCAGTAGTCCATATCTAATCAAAATTATCGTTTCAAAAATGTAAAAAAATAAGGTGCAAATTACTCACACTTATTGTAAAAAACCGTTTCGTAAAACAATATTATTTTAAAAATCGGATAAAATACTGTGTTACAGACAAAATCTATTCGATAAAATAATATTATTTTAGTTTACAATACTTTATATTATTACAAAAGTATATCATTGTATGTAATTTTATTACAATATACCAGGATGTCAAACACGCGGCCCACGGACCGCATGCGGCCGCCAATAAAAAGGTTACGGTCCGCTGAGACTTCTTGAAAATTTTTGGAAAAAAATAATTAATTATTTTGGAATAAATTTTATTTTTATTTGTATGCACTTTAGTTTAAATTTTAGTTTAAATTTTGCATTTCAATAATTTTTAATTTAGTGCTCGAAAAAGAAAGAAAATACAGGATTAAATTAAATCGAACATACATAAATCTCATTTATGTGCATTTACGATTGGGCAAACATTTTGCGGGAAGGATGGTGCGGGGGAATAGCGCATGAAACGGCGGCTGCGAACGGAGATAAAAACACAAGACGATCAGAAACATGATAGTAATGTGACGCGAAGCGATCTAATCCGACACACGACACATGTTTGTACAAGTCGTCACAAAACGCAGTGTTTGCTCAATGGTTTGCGAATTATATTTTTAACTGTAAAGTGGATTTTGATTTTTATTCATATTAAATTAAAAAGTTATTTAATAAAAATATAATCAAACTTCAAGAACAATGAGTAAGAAAAGATCAATCGAATTTTCAAGAAAAATGGGAACTACAATATTTTTGTGTCCCAAGCAAGAATAAAATATTATACAGGGTGTCTGAAACATTTTGGAAAAGCCGAAGTGTGCAGGTAGAACAGATAAAATCAAGTAGAAAAGTCCTTTACGACTTTGTTGTTTTCGCAATAATTAACGAGAAATTAATTTTATAAGATAGGCCAATCCGCGCAGTGAAGCGACGGGAGGAGAGCTCTACAAAGGACGAACGCGGATCCTCGCGTCAAACCCTATCCGGATAAAGATCCGTTCGCTGCGGCGATTGTCCTTTGTAGATCGCGCCTCCCATCGCTTCGCCGCACGGCCGATTGGCTTCTATCATCTTGCAATGAGGAGGTCTCTTCTTGTCGCGCGCTTTTACTCGCGCGGATTGGTCTATCTTATTAAATTAATTTTTCGTTAATTATTGCGAAAACAACAAAGTGGTAAAGGACTTTTCTACTTGATTTTACCTGTTCTACCTGCACACTTCGGCTTTTCCAAAATGTTTCAGACACCCTGTATACTATGTAAGAACTCTCTTGCAGTTCTTAAGGAATATAATCTTAAAAGGCACTATGACATAAATCATAAAGCAAACTATGATCAATACGTTGTAAAACTTCGTGAAAACAGATTGTCAGAATTGAAATCAATTCTTCAAAAACAACAAAGTGTATTCACTAAATCTGTTGAAGACAATACAGCTACTGTAAAAGTTAGTTATATTATATTATCACATTTAATCGCAAGCAGATCGAAACCATTTACTGAAGGAGAATTTATTAGTGATTGCTTAATTCAAGCAGCGGAAGTATTGTGCCCAGAACAAATAAAAAAATTTTAAAGTATAAATTTAAGTTGAAATACTGTAGTTAGTAGAATCGATGAAATAGCCGAGAATTTGAGAAATCAACATAATTCAACAATATCAACATTTCAAGCTTACTCTATTGCAACTGATGAAAGTACAGACATTCAAAATATCGCTCAGCTAGCCGTTTTCGCGAATGTGATGTAATTTGAAAGTAAATGAAGAGCTTTTGGAAATCATTTCTATGTATAATACAACTGGAGCTGATATTTTTTATGCGCTTATGGAAGTTTTGAAGAAGTATAAGTTAGCATTGGAAAAGTTGATTTGTTTTGCAACTGATCGTGCATCTCCCATGACCAGTATTACTAAAGAAGTTGTTACAAGATTAAAAGAAACATGCAAACAACATGGTAATAATAATTTTAAATATTTTCATTGTATTATTCACTAGCAAGTACTGTGCTCCAAAGTTTTAAATATCGGACATGTTTTAAAAATAGTCACCAAAATTGTAAATTTTATTTGAACACATGGACTTAATCATCGCCAATGTCAAATATCTTCTAAAAAATAATATTAAACTGTGATTTTGTTTATTTCTTATTATAGCTTTTACTTTTGTTTTTTATAAAAAATGTAAAATATTTTTTATTATAGTTTCTATTTTTGTTTTTCTTTTTATAAAAAATTGTAAAAGATTTTTAGTTTAAAAAATAACATGAAATATAAAACAACTATGTATAATATACAATATTTTATTTATTTTTTGAACATTGAAAACATGCGGCCCTCAACTTAATATAAAATAGATTAAGTGGCCCGTAATATCATACGAGTTTGACATGCAATATACGATAACCTTTTAGTAAATATATTTACCACATTGTCACCAGATGAAACATACTTTAGTTTTAGTCATATATGACTTTTAGTCGTATTAATCCCTTTTCAAATTTCTCTCTGGTAGGCGATATCTATATATGATTAATCTTAATCTCTCTACTCTATTTAAAATCAACTGCTGATTTGTTGTCACATTTAATGACATATGGTTTACATAATGTATCAATGTTGAACGAATTTCATAGCTCATTAATCATGTCCATACTTATAATTTCCTGACAGTATTTGCTAACGCTACACACTCCGCTTCCATTGTGGAAGTAAATAGACATTTGTTTATTTGATCCATGAAATAGCGTTCCCTCCTAAAAATACTACCATTCCGTTATAGGAATGATGGTCTTTGTTGGTAGTCGATAAGGTAGTTGATATGGTACTCCTTTCATTTACTCTTTCTCAGATTTATTTAATGGTTTATCACGTTTTGAAAATTTTATACTTTATACTTTTTGATAACTTTGATAACTTTATACTTTTGATAACTTTATAATTTAACATGTTTTTTTATCGTTTTGTACTCACATTATGTTTTTTAAATAACTTTTATAGGTATGTATATTAGGGTGGTTCTTATTTATACTACATCGAAAATTTAAAAAAATTTTTTTTTGTCTCACCCCTTAAAATAATTCCATTTTATGAAAAAATAATTCCTATAAAAGTTTATGTCCTAAAATAAGAATTTAATTCTTATTTTAGGACATTTAGACGCTCTTCGGCACTCTTTCCCATTATCCGATTGAAATAAACTTTTATACGAATTATTTTTTCATAAAATGGAACCATTTTAAGGGGTGAGACAAAAAAATTTTTTTTTTTATTTCCGATGTAGTATAAATAAGAACCACCCTAATGTATATACACATGCGTATTCGTGTGCGTGTGAGTGAATAGTTTTTGACTTTCTATGTATAGTGGTTTGTTTACCGTAATCTACCCTTATACCTAATAAATACGATACTGTTCATTACATACATGTACACACAATTACTTTTTAATTTTTGGAATCCGTTGTTAGAAGTATGTTGATAGTATTATTCCAATTTTGACTGGATTGTTTTAATTTATATATTGGTCTTTTTAATTTTGCTACCTTCGTGTTCAACTTATGATACCCAGGAGGTAGTTTTATGTATATATTCTCGGTAAGTTGTCCATATAGATATTACATTTTATATCCAAATTTTATATCCAATGATGAACCTTCCAATTTTGAGATATTGACACGGCTAATAACAATCTAATAATCAAAAAGTTTGTTAATCGGTGCATACGATTCGAAATAATCTACATGTTTCTTTTGATTGTAGCCTTGCGCAACTAACTAGCTTTGTATTTGACTACCTTTCTAGTTAAATCCGTTTTAACCTTGTAAAGCCATTTATTACCAATACATTTAATATGGTTCATTCTATCTATTATTTCCCACGTGTCTCTACTTTCTAAACTCAATTCATCACCTCAATGTGTAATGAACGGAAGATAGCTATGGAAGACGAATTGTAAAGTCTTCCATAGTTATCTTTCATTCATTACACATTGAGGTGATGCCATTGTTTGCTCGAATGTTACTGGTTCTATGATTGCAACTAAATTAATTTCGACATTAGTTTACACACACGACTCCATGGATTCCTAATTATTTTTCCGTGTTTTAATGTTCTAGTTGTAGACTCGTTGATTTTTGCACCTCTGTTTTTCGCAAATTATATATACCACTATCTACATCTGTCTCACATATACATTCATCACCTTCTTTTTCTACAAAACTTGTAACTCACTAATTTCGAATTCCTTTTTCTTATTATTTTTTTGATTATGATTTCATCCTCTACTTTGTTTTTACTTTCTTCCTCAATAACCAGGATACTATACGTTTTTCGTTTGATAAATATACTCAAAGCCGCATATCTCCTCTAACGAACTCTACTGTTGAATATCACCCATGGCTGGATCCCACAATCTATATCCTTTTGTTTGATTTGAATACCTACAAATATGCATTCTCTTGCTCGCGGATCTAATTTGCCCACGTTCTTTTGATACATTTACGCAAGACATTCATATATTTTAGATATTCATACTCGGTTTATTTCCTGTCCAAATACTTTCCGGTACATCATCGTAAATTACCGAGTGTACAACTTTATTCTTGACATGCAGCCAATAGTGCTTTAGCCCAGAATTTTTCAGGTAATTAATTGTGTTGTCGCACGCACAAGATTCAACAATGTGCGGTTGATTCTTTCCACCATTCATTTGCGATGTATTCGTTCTTTCATTCCTAAATCATCAAATAAAGTTATAAGGTTTTTGTTATAAAATTCTAATCCGTTATCCTGATTCTTTTAATTTTTTTATCTATTCGCTCTACTTGCTTTACTCTAGCTACTTTCGCACGTAACTTGTTACTTCATCTTTACCTCTTAAGCAATATACTACAGTTTTTCTTGAATCTATTGAGTCTATAAATGTAAGGAAATATTTTGACCCTCCTATAGATCTTACAGGCATGAGTCCACGCAAACCCAGTGAACTAATTTTAATACGGCTCTTGTCTGCATCTTTTAGTTTACATTTTCTTACAATGAATATTATCAATATTTACATTTTCTATAAATCTCGAACTAAGTTTTTCGTGAACAATTCTTTAATGTTCTTAATGTTTACATGACAGAACCTTTGATGTCATTGACTTTTATTTACTTTAGTACTGCAATGTGTGTGCTTCTGCTTGATTTGACTTTTTAATGTTTCCCACTTGAACAACATACAAACCTTATTAAATGCTTATTATTCCTCACTATCATTTTAGTCTTTTATTAAAAATTTTTACCTTGCCATTGTTGAAAATTAGTCTTTTCTTTCTATTAGTTCTTTTCTTTCTATTTACGATACTGATAATAGATTTCTTCTTATATTAAGCACAAATAGTAAACATTTTGCAAGATTAAACTAAATATATTATTATTCACACGAGTTTCTATATTGATGTCACCAATTCCTATCGCTTTAAACTCGTTCTTTGTATAAATATCAGCTGAGTAAATTATCTCGTTATTTATTTGCTTATAACTACTAGACCAATCTTTACTTACATGCGTCACGTCACTAACTATAAATCAGCAATTCATCTGATTGAGTTGTTTACCTCCAATAAAAATGCATTACGTAAAATACATTTAACAATAAAAATACATTTCTTACGTGCTCATGTATAAAAATGTATGCTTATCATACGTATTAGATTTACAATTTGTTTTTTATTCGACATCCTACAATTTTTTGCTGTCCTTGTTTGCCGTACTTGAAACATTTTCTGTCTTCTTTTCTGAATTCTGATGTTTGACAGGGTGCTTCCTTGGTCTCATAATACGCTTCCTTTTGTTCACTAACTTTATTTCTCTTTCGCTCTTTCATCGTACTCACTTAGTAGTATTTCTCTTATCTCCGATGACTTGAACTTAGAATCATCCAAATTCGTCAGTGCCATAATGATGCCTTCGTAACTATCTGAAACTATAATATTGCATATGCTAAATCGTCATCCTTGATTTCATATCTAACTTCCTTTAAATTATCGCTGCATATCTTTATTCTTCCTAAATAGATTCGATTCTTCGGGCTCTAACTGTATCAAGACCATATGTTTCTTTAATTGCAAAATTCTTGGTCTCAATTTCAACTCGAAAACTTTCTTCAGTGCTTTTCATGCATCAGATGCTATTTCAAAGTCTATGATATGTCCTTGTTGTTCGGGTTCAATATTTAAAGCGATCGCAGCCAATCTTTTCTTCTTTACAATCAGATCGTTCTATTCATTTTCGTCATCTATAGATCTGAATGCCTCACCAATTCGTTAGACTGTCGGAAAATTTGCATACAGAAACAACAGCTAACATTTTTACTATGCTGAAGAAAGTATGATGTTTTACCATCACACATATACAATTGACGCTTCGACATCGCTTTACAAAGCAACAGAATTAAGCATAAATTTAATGTGTTCAAAAAACGTAACCAAAAAATTATACTGAATCTAGAAATCAAAAACGCAAATTTCAATTAAAATTTTTTAAGATAAAAAATTAGAAAAATAGAAGGACAACTTTCCACATGCTTACCACCTGACCTTGTTACTTCGTTTTTTATGTTTAACAAACGGAAAATGGATACATATAATAAGAATTGTAAACTAATAGACAAATTCAACATGAATAACATGATGAAAAAACTAAGTGTTTCTCACAATTCTTTTGCTGATATGGACGTTTCTAAATAGATAATCAATATCAGCAGTAAACAGATTTTAGATTCAGTGTTATGTTTTTTGAGCTTGGGTGATAGATCTGCTTTGCCTTTCAATAAAAAAAAGGTTAAAGATTGAGTGGATTCTGTTGTGGAAATTATAATATAAAAAATTTTGAAAATAAGTTTTAAATTAAATGATAAAGTAGCGAACATATATTGTAATTAACGCATTGTTAATTGCACTATGTGCAATTAACAATGCGTTAATTACATTTTTAAACATTGACAGACACATAAATCGGATGGATAGTTATTTTACGAGGAAAAGTAATAACTGACTCCAAACCGGCACAAGTGATATATTAATTGACGTTTATTACGTTTCGACCTGAGGTTTAGGTCCTTTTCAAATATATCTATAAATATGATGTGAAGAAACTATGAACAATCATTGAAAGGCGCAAATTTACATATAAAAATAAAAACTTACATAATTAGCAGTCCAATAAACAATAAATACAAGATTATAATATTGATGACCATAAATCGATATACATAGATTTCGTTAGATGTAAAAGTCGTCTGTTGTTGGTGACAGCAAAGAAAGGATTGAGCAAGATTAAATCCAACAATGTGACGTGCAATACAAAATTATAATAAATAAAATAAAAAGGACACAAACCAGTATATATAAAATAGAAAAATCGGGTCAATAGTCTAAAATGTAAATAATAAATAAGAGAAGGTTGTTCAAGTAAAAGTAAAAGGTATAAATTATAAAATATTAAATAAAATAGAAAACTCGGGTAGTTATTTTACGTGAGTTTTATGCTTGTAAGAAGTTCTTGCGACAGAACAATGTTTTTGTGACTAGAGCTGACAAAGGCCAGCTAACTATCGTCATGGATAAAAATTTGTACCAAAACAAATGGAAGCTTTACTAAATGACGAGACCACGTATAGAAAATTAAAATAAGATCCTACTAAATCTATTATTGAGAAAATTAATGAACTGGTTAAAACATGGTTGGATAATGAGATCATTGATCAACATACGTATAAATTACTAAATGTACAAATGGTAATTTACCGAGATGTTATGGACTGTCAAAAGTTCACAAGAGTGGTTTTCCATTACGCATTATTGTATCTGTATTAGGGAGCCCGTTATACAATGTAGTGAAGTTCTTACATGAGATCTTAGAACAATCGGTCCCGAAACTAAAATATCATATTAAATATAATTAGACTTTTGTAAAAAGAATTAATAATAGACATATTCAGACTGAAGAAATTCTTTTATCTTTTGACGTCACAGCATTGTTTAACAATATACCTAAAGAGTTACTTTTGAAACCAATCGAGACGCGTTGGAATTATATTTTGAAAGTTATAAAATTTAGAAAGTTAAAACAATTCTTGTATGCCATTGATTTAATCTTTTCTTCTATGAGTTTTGATTTCGGAGGGTTGTTCTATGAACAGATTTTCGGCAGCTCAATGGAATCTCCACTTTTCCCCATATTGGCCGATTTAGTAATGGACGAGACACATTGTTTGAGTTTATCAGGCTTTGAAGTTCTAGTATTTTACAGATATGTTGACGATATTTTTATGATAGTTTCCAAAAATGAAATCTATGATATTCTTGTGCTTTTCAACAGTACTATCCTCGTTTGAAACTTACACATGAGAAAAGGGAACCTCGATTGGAACCTTTTTGGACACAACTGTTCTTGTCTCAACAGAGACAATAACAAATTAGTAAAAAATTAATACCGCAAACCTATGTTCTCTAGACGTTACATAAATTTCTTCTTTAACCATCCTTGAGATATAAAAAAAGTACAGTTAGAAATTTTGTAGACAGGGCTATCTTATTATCCGATACTCGTTTTCATAATGACAATATTAATACTGTAAAAAAAAAAACGAAATAATTATTTTCCAATACATATGATTAACAAAAACATAAAACAAAGACTAAAAAAAATACGACAACGACATGATAGGAATCATAGTGAAAATAACAATAATAAGATAGAAAAGAAATCTCTACTCCATATATTAAAGAATTTAGTGAAAACATTGAGCGTGTACTGAGGGATGTTAATTTCGAGGTTTTGTTCACAATTCCTAAAAAAATTGGATTGTATTATTAAGAAAGGTAAAGATACGTTGAGTGTTTTGAAGCAGACAGAACTTGTGTACAGAATTAATTGTTCTAATTGTACGTGTTACATAGGACAGACAAAAAAACATTTTGAGACACGTTTAAAAGAACATCAAAATGACTTTGAAAAGCATAAGCAACTACTCTGTAGTCAGTCAAACATAAGTCATCCTCTGAACATGATTTTGATTAGCATAAACCTAGAATTTTGTTTTTATCTTTTGATCTGACTTTGATAAAATTTTTGACAGGTGACTTTGAAAAAGTGTATAGATTACAACAACAAGAAAAGACATACTAAGAATAAGAAAAGAGAGATAGCGGAAATGTTGTTTATTAAGAAATGTAATGTGAATGTGCCATTAATTCTGTCTTCAGATGTGTGATCAACCTTGAAACCTTCATAGATCATAGGTGCTATATTAGAATCGTCATATTGAATGTTTCAAAAAGCCATTTCATTCGAAACTACACACGTATACCAATATTTTGAGACGTTTTTTTCCGTTTATTTATTGCGTTAATTTTTGGGAGGACAGGTGGCCCGCTTGACGCGAAACGTCCCATATATACATATATATATATATATATATATACATATACATATATATATATATATATAAAATATATATATATATATATTAGGGTGGTCCAAAATAACCGACTATTTTTTTCTTTCATGTGCTTCACCGGAAATCGAAAATATATGTTGCAAAAGTAACTCTCAATTTTTTACAGATTTTTAAAAAATGTTTTAGAGGTCGCAGTAATCGCTTAAACACGAAAATCGACATAACATGCTATTTTATTTTTTTAAAATCATATTGAGGCATATCCTGTTGAGTTGATCATTGAAATATTGTTGCCAGGAATCAAATAAATAAACTTTAATTTTTGTAGCCAAAAATACTGACAGTAAGTCATTTATTTAATCCTTCAAAACTCGAATTTTCATGAAAATGGACATTTAAAGGCTTAAAAAACCGATTTTTATCAATCGTAGTCGAAAATCGTTTGTGGTATCGGTTTCCTTGTTCAGTGGAGAATATATTATGATATATAGAAACTTTAATATTTATTGATAGATAGCGCTGCAGTCATAAAATGCTTAAAAAATGCGGATTTTCTTAAGCTTGGCCTTCATACCAACACTAGATTTAATTTTCGTGACAATTTTTCGTTAAAGAAAAGTATTTTTATAAAATATATTTTTATAAAAAATATATTTATAAAAGTTTTTATAAAAAATTAGTAACTATTTTTTATAAAAACTTTTATAAATATTTTTTATAAAAACTTTTATAAATATATTTTTTATAAAAATATATTTTATAAAAATACTTTTCTTTAACGAAAAATTGTCACGAAAATTAAATCTAGTGTTGGTATGAAGGCCAAGCTTAAGAAAATCCGCATTTTTTAAGCATTTTATGACTGCAGCGCTATCTATCAATAAATATTAAAGTTTCTATATATCATAATATATTCTCCACTGAACAAGGAAACCGATACCACAAACGATTTTCGACTACGATTGATAAAAATCGGTTTTTTAAGCCTTTAAATGTCCATTTTCATGAAAATTCGAGTTTTGAAGGATTAAATAAATGACTTACTGTCAGTATTTTTGGCTACAAAAATTAAAGTTTATTTATTTGATTCCTGGCAACAATATTTCAATGATCAACTCAACAGGATATGCCTCAATATGATTTAAAAAAAATAAAATAGCATGTTATGTCGATTTTCGTGTTTAAGCGATTACTGCGACCTCTAAAACATTTTTTAAAAATCTGTAAAAAATTGAGAGTTACTTTTGCAACATATATTTTCGATTTCCGGTGAAGCACATGAAAGAAAAAAATAGTCGGTTATTTTGGACCACCCTAATATATATATATATATATATATATATATATATATATATATATATATATATATATAATGTATATAATATATATAAAATGTATAACTTTATAAAATGTTGTCTATACACTTTTTCAAAGTCACCAAAAATTCTATCAAAGTCAGATCAAAAGATAAAACGCTATTAGCGTTATTGCAAGCGCCTATGTTGAAAATTGTAACTGTACAGAATTTAAAGAAAAGAACAAATGTATATAACATATAATAGAAAAAAAACAGAAAAAAGACGACATTTCTTAAATTGAAATTTCAACATTGGAACATTGTATCGTATAGTATCTTCGCTATTAGATTACATAGAGAAAAAATAAAGATACTTTCTTCGTATAAATAAAATTTAAGATATCGATTAAGCTTAATAAGAATTCGATTGGTTCAGCTATTTCTGAGATCTGAAGTATTCGTAACTGACTGACTCACGTGTAAAGATACATATATTATAGATACGGGGGGATCTCGTGCTACGCGTGTATTTGACACGAGATTACCATATCTCTTGAGAACACCTATTTAAATACCCTTGATTTGTAAATGTGTTATTTCACCCGAAAAGAATATTTTTCTAATGAAATCATTACTTGTAGACATCATTCATAAAATTCTAGACATTTACAACAATCATGTAAATCTCTAATATAATGACACATGATACGGATGAAACTTGTGACGATGGAGTGTTATACTGCTTTGACTCTAATGTTGGATTTTCATGATTTTTCGAGAATTAACATGTGATTCAGCAGCCACAGCTGCTAAAACTGCTATTTTCGATTTTTCGTTTATTTTGCGTAAGTTTCTTCAGTTCAAAACTATCAGTTTTTCATACATTGCTTGTATACATTTTCAAAAGCGTGACGTGCTGGATAATGTCGATCACATAATAGTTGAATTCGTCTTCTTATCTTCTATAATTAAATTAATATATAAGATATAATAACTATAGACAAAATTATCTCATCATCATATTTGAATTTAATGTGTATCAATACGTGTGTACTTGCACACTTTATTTTATTTTGTTGACTTTGTTTTCTGTAATGCACATGTTGTATTATGATTGGGCCACGTAATGGCAAGAAAAAAAGATCATCTCTTGCCGATAACGAACAGAGTTTCTCGAACATCAAAAGAAAGAGGTCGACCGCGCTTTCGCAAAAATCATTTCTGTGTATTCTATCTGTATTATTTAAAGTTGAAGTAAATTTAAACAAACAAGAAAGAGATATTTTTCTTTGACATTCGATCCGTAATCCTACATAACGTAACAACTAATTAAAAATAAGGCTTTTTATTTAAAAAACTTCAGATGACCTTCAAAACTATTTGACACCTTCACTTAAAAAACTGAGACCACTAAAATATAGTTCTTCCAAATTATTTAATTTTTGCTCTAAATGTTTTTGTAAAAATGAATATTCAAATATATCTTATAATTAGAAAGTAATTTCTATAATGATCCTGCATAAAATTTTTTTATATAGCTAATATAATAATTCCAAATGAGAAAAATATATTGATTTCAGTAATTTATATTATGTCAAATATAAAATTGTATTTTGCACGTGTTTCTTTAATTTCTGATTGAAAAATAATTATTTCAATCATTAGAATTTATTAAAAACCGTCAGTTAAGATTTTGAGTCTGGCTTTGTGTCCTTTCGTGACTTTAATTATTCCGTATCTTCATTTTTTCGTAACACTAGACCATTTTCAGCATTTTACGAATTTAAGCGGAGTGTTGCGAGACTTGTAATCCCGTGTGTTTCGCTCTGAGTGAAAATAAATACAAATCTCGCTAGATTCTAAAATTACGTGGCCACTTGAGAAACGGCTCGCCAGTGTGCACGCGGAAGTACTTGACGCATCGCTATTTGTTTATCTGACCTCGTGCTTTTAGTATTTTCTCATTTGCTCTTTATAAGCTTCTCATCTTTACTCTTCGCGTTTCAATTTGTCGATCTTATCTACCAGTTCAATGGAACTTTGATGAACAGGTTGCAATTTTCCGCTCGTGCTCGTAATCATCTTCGATAATATTATCTGTGCATGCGCGTATAAAAGAGGAAATATGATGTGCGAGAGAACAGATAGGATGCTTTTTAAAACTTTTTTAAGGAAGGAGAAAAAATTTCAGGTAGAATTACATACTAGGCATGACCTCATCGATCTCAATGACCTTGATATATATTGTCAAGGTCATAGCTCTAACTTGCAAAAAGTTTTAGTCGTCGCTTGTTGTTTATTACAAATTATGAATGTCTAAAAATAGTAATAGCTAATCCCTATAGTATAGATCAGATGTATGCCTTCAGGAAAGGAGCCACTAAAATGCGCTGTGATCTTTTGAGTGAGAAAAATATTAGGCGAGGAGACTAGACTGAAATTTGAAACCTGAACCCGAGCTTACCGCTTTCGAGAATACTCTACCAACTAAGCTATTCAGACTCATACACTGATACTTCCTTCGTTTGTCTATTCCATTTTGCAGAACGAAGTATGTCAGCAGCACGATTCTAAAGCGATGTTTGGCATCTCGCTTGATAAATATAAAACTGCATTTATTTCCGTATGATTTATCATAGAAAATGGTAACGCATTAAAAATTGGAAATCCATGTAGAATTGTACAATAATTCCCACAGAGAATACGGGGGAGAGCTCAATTATTATTATGTGTCTAATTACTATTTTTGTATGTTTTATATAATTTATTTATACTTAACAAAGAATTTAAAGATAAGATATTCATTGCTTCTTTCATAAATTCTTAATGTGATTATGTTAAATGCTTTCAGCCAATCTACGAAGTTTTACATTGCATGTAAGTAATGACTTTCTGAGAGTGATTAATTTGTGAGAAGGAAAAAAGGAAGTCTCAGAGCGAGAAAATAAATTTGTCTGTCTCTGCAATTTGACTATTAATCCATTTATCATTCGTGCGGGTACTTGCGCATACGTTACACGTTCTTTATATGCGTGGGACAATCGCGTCGTCCTCATTATCGGCGAGAAATGAAACGAAGGAAGTGGGAAAGCCTATTACAAAATTGAGAAATGCTTCGCTCGCAATAACAATTTAGCCTTTAAGTCTGAGTTGCGTGACAATCTATTAATTAAGTTTGGTTCGGTTATTCTGCCGAAACCAAAGTTTCTTTTTAGATTGCAATCTTCGTGTAACGAATGAATTGAGTTAACGAAAGTTGTCGTTAACCAACTGGTGCAATCGAGCTTAAATATAAGCTTTAACGTAAAACAGAAAAGTGACAACAAACGCGACGAGAAAACCGAACGGATACTCGGGGCAAATTAGATATTTTCAAAGTTTTCCAACTTTATTAGCAAAGATAAAGTTAAATGGAATAATACATGTATACGAATATACATGTTTATAACGAATATGCTGTCAGAAACGCTACGCGAGAGTTTGATGATTTGTCTGTCATTCCCATATGACAATTATTTGCTTTACTTCGATCGTTCGATTTACTTTGTAAATCTTCGTTGGAGTCTTTTTCCTTTAATTTGCAATTTGAAAGTCAGTAAATATCTTTTTTTCGTTGACAAAGTTACAAAAAAATTGAATGTGCGTATTTATTCTTAAAATATATGAAAATAAAATTTGCAAAGATTTCCCAAAACTCTGAGTTAGTATATTTTGCTAGGCGGAGTAAAACAGTAAATAGACTAAACAGTATTAAAGACCAAGAAGTATAGGTGCAATTCTAGGAATCTGTTTTGATAAAGTAAAAAGATTTTTTCTGCACGTCTACGTTTTTAGAAAATAAAAGAGGGTTGCATATCTTTTTATAGCAATGGCTGCCTTTCAGCAACAGGAGAATATGTCAGAAATACACCGAAATATTGTATATATAAAATGTGATGTATACGCCAGTTCTGTGCCGTATAAAATTGTGAGCACGTGGAATAAATTTTTCAAGTGACAGATAAATTTTATTACAGTTTTTAGTTCTCAGCTAAGTCATTGAATAACGGAGATAAAAATTTGTTCGAAAAAGAATAATGGAACGATAATATGAGATGGCATGTTCGATATCTGGGATTACATCCTTATTCTGCATTCGCAGCGGTCAAGGGGGAAGATTTAACTTTTCTACATAGTTTACACAAGCTTTCGATAAAAC
Organism: Crematogaster levior; assembly: GCA_901521435.1. Lineage (NCBI taxonomy): Eukaryota > Metazoa > Arthropoda > Insecta > Hymenoptera > Formicidae > Crematogaster > Crematogaster levior. The sequence goes on from CABEGB010001312.1 coordinate 20,458, forward strand.
AGATATGTTCGTGATATGGACGAAGGTACGGTATAACGAAGATCGACGTCCCATGCGGAATCATCAATTTTTGTTTAGTTCCACTTTCCGGCCATTTTCCCGGTGCGTCGACGGCAGCTCGTTGTTTTCCTTTCACCCTCTCCTCTTCCCTCGACCATCTATTTTTCTGCTTCCGCGCGGAAACTTCTTGCTAAAGATCATAAAGAAATTATAAAGAAGATTAATGTTGGGTCCGACTGGCAAATCAAATTTTATGTTTTTCACAAGAACTTATTATCAATCAACTTTTTTAAGATAATGCTAATGAAAAGACTGAGCACTTGAAATAATTTTTAATATAGTGATGTAAATTCTGTTTTTAAGAAAAATGGATTTATTTCATAACTAAAATAAAAATTAAAATGAAAAGGAGCACGCATTTTATTGAAAAATCAGCAGCTATGTTAAAAAATTTTTACTTTTATGAGGGTTCCAAAATGATTTATTCAAACTATTAACTCTTTCCATTATTTTGGATTCCATTATTTTGGACATATTTTCAAGATTCCAAAAGAATCTGAATGTTGATACGAATGTGTGTAAACAGATAATAAATAGTGGCAGCTGCTTTTCATCAGTTGCATAATTAAGTTACATATAGTGCGTTTGTTTAACATAATCGTGAAATGCCGTTGTTTATGTTCAACATCTGGTCTATTTGAACTTGTTATAATATTTTATCGAGTCGAACACCTCTACCAATGATACGTGATTCTTAACATTAAATTTTATTGGATGATTGCTCGCACTTAACCTTGATACTTTCGCTACGATATATGTGATGCTCCGGAAATCGCTTATTTTCCAGTGATAGAGTGTTTGAGAAGTTTAGGAGATTCTAGCTTCTTCTTATTAGGGATGCAAATGTCCTAATTTTTGTTGACTTTAATATTTTGGCAATTAAAACTGTAATCGAATCGTATTCTGTCAATGTAAATTCAACATTGAACAATCTCTATTTAGATCTTCAGAATTTATAATTATCTTTTTTAAAGAGTCTTTCAAATTCTTAAAAAATATTCGGTAATTATTTAGAATTACGGACCACCCTCTGATGACCTTGACCTTGATATATGTTGTCATCCTCCTGAGTGACCTTCGGAAGGTTTTAGTCGTTGGTCATCACTCGTTAAAAAGTTATTAACAAAAAAGTTTGAAAAATAGAGCAGTTATTTTGAATACAGCTTTACACATCCACCGCCAATGACCAATGAACAAAAGAAGTTTCACGACAATGAGTGTGTATATATGTCATTCCTACTGTTGTTGATATTTCTTATGACTTTGAAACGGTATCCGAAAATAAACCAGTATACGATAGATTTTGCAAATCCATGTAAAACCTCACTTCGCATTAAAAAATATACGCGTGGAGGCAGTGTGTTCTGCCCCCCCCTCCTCCGGGGGGGCTCCACTACCGAGAAACTATACACATAAGTGTGGGTGGAACTCGCTTCGCGTGGAAAGTTGTAAACCCATGTGGAATCTCATTTCGTATTAAAAAATGTACGCTGCCATCTTTTGCTACACCGCTGGGCTGCTTCACGAAACTAGACAGCGTACATTTTTTAATGCGAAGTGAGGTTCCACATGGGTTTACAACTTTCCACGTGAAGCGAGTTCCACCCACACTTATGTGTCTAGTTTTTCGGTAGTGGAGCCCCCCCGTAGGAGGGACGGAACACACTGTCTCCACGCGTATACTTTTTAATGCAAAGTGAGGTTTCACATGGGTTTGCAATTTTTGACGCGAAGCTAGGTTACGCGTTTTCACCCTTACAGCATATTTCAAATTTCGCACTTTTTGAGAAAGGATTGATTAAAGAGCATGCGCAAGTGGCCACATTTTTCAAACTTTTTTTGTGTTATTTTTGAACTATTATTTTTGGTTTATTTACTGCTCGTGAAAGGCATCTCTTTTACATTATTTTTTTGTTAATAAACTTTTTAAAGAGTAATGACCGACGACTGAAACCTTCCGAAGGTCACTCAGGAGGACCTTGATAACATATGTCAAGGTCAAGGTCATCAGAGGGTGGTCCGTGATTCTAAATAATTACCAAATATTCTTTAATACTACTCAAAATTTTATTTATACAAAAATGTTAATGTATCAGAATGTTTACGAAACTTTCTTTTAGTTTATATATTTCGAAAGGAAAGCATGCGATTTTTAATTTATTGTTTGTGTATCAGTATACTCTGGAAGCGAATATGAGAAACGATTAATTTATGCCACACTAGCGATTGGAACATTTGTAATCAGAAATTTTGTGATCAATTTTTGAAAGAACTAATAGTAATATAACATACATCAAGATAAAAATCCGCGAGGTGTAATCTTTTCTAATTAATTATCAAACTAACATTCCTAACCTGATACATCACAACGTTCATCAAACATGTATGTTATTTACATTGAGAAAATCAAGTACTTTGGAAAATCGATATCACACAAATTAAATGGAACATTTCTTTATTCATAAATCCATTTAATGTCTTCCAATGAGTTGATAACTCAGTGGGTCGGATATTAACATTGATGTTAGTAATGGTAGCATGTTGAAGCGTCATAGCAGGGTCATGTCCTTAAGTACGTGAAGAAGTAGTAAAGCTAGGCCGGTTCTAACCCAAATTGGAGTGGGAGGTATGACGTCACGGGAGTGGGGGTATGACGTTACGGGGGGATTAATTAATCAATTATTAATCAATTAAATTAATCAACCAATCAATTAAATTAATCAATCACTTAATTAATAAAAAAAATCAATTTCTCCTTATAATAAAATAATCAATTAATCAATTTTTCGATTTTTCCTTATAATAAAATAATCAATCAATTAAATAATTTTCGATTTCTCCTTATAATAAAATAATCAATTAATTTAAAAAATCAATTTTTCGATTTCTACTTATAAAAATAAATAAATAAATAAATAAATAAATAAATAAAACCATGAATTACTCAGTTTTTATCCGACGCCGGAAGATAAGATTCTAGTGCGTCACACGATAGTGTTTAAACATTGTCACAAATTTATAAAATTTTTTCTTATCAGTAGGTATACTAGGCCGGTTCTAACCCACATTGGAGTGGGTGTATGACGTCACGTGGGGTGAGGGTATGATGTCACTTGGGGGGGGCAATTTTTAATCGTTTTTTTTATTAATTAATCAATTAATTAATTAATTTAAAAATCAATTTTTCGATTTCTCCTTATAATAAAATAATTAATTAATTAATAAATAAAAAAACGATTAAAAAATTGCCCCCCCCCCGCGTGACGTCATACCCTCACTCCACGTGATATCATACCCCCACTCCAATGTGGGTTAGAACCGGCCTAGTATATCTACTTAAAGGAAATAAAGATGTGTAATTCTTTAGTTGATTTTATGAAGAAAAGTTTATATACACTTTCTTCATAAACATTTAGTTCTGGACACATTGTTCAAGACAAAATTAAATTTTTTTAAATCTCAAAGACGATTCAAATTATTCTTTTGAAATATATTTATTATGCATTAGTAGCTACTTTTAGTGATTGAAAAATTCTATTAATAATCAATTTTATATTATTATATCAATACAGGCGTACAGGCATTTTTTTTATTCCTTGTCAAAAATTCGACCTCAATGACCACCTGTGTGCCATTAAAGATAATAGAATTTTTTCATTTTTTTCATTAGCTACTACTAACGCACAGTAAATTTCAAGAGAATAATTTGAATTATTTTCAAGATTTAAAAAATATAATTTTATTTTGAACATTCCGAAACTAAGCTTTTTATTTAAAAAAGTATAAACTTTTTTCCCATAAAATTACCTAAGAAATTACTTCTTTAATTCCTTATGTATTTAAGAGCAACCACTTCTTTAATGTCACATTGTTGATAATTAGTATTATTAAACCTCCTATTGTCAGTGTAGATAAACTAGATAGCAGCAAGATGATTTTATTTTTATGTAATTTTAATTACTTTAGAATATTTCTCATATTATTGGATAAAAGACAAAAGTACTTTAATTGCATATTTCACGAGCATAATAATATAAGAATAGAATAATAAAAAAATATGATGGAGTTTAGCAAAATAAACTTCAAGTATTTCTTACTGCAGTTCCTTATTAATTCCTTATAGAAAAATTTATATATACGTTTTCCGAAAGTACGCAGGAATGATAATTTTTATTAACTTTTTAAATAATAGAAATTTTAGAGATAAAATAAATCTATTATTTATTAGTTTTGAATTAATTCGACGTTACTGTCTACAATAATTAATATTTAACCTACAGCTCATGGAAATTAATATACGTTACCGACTAACAATTCCTGCAAATTTTCGAAAATCAGGAAAATTAGTGCATATCAATGCATTTATAAAAAGTAAATAGTAAAATACTAATAACGTTTAGTCCCGATTAATAGGTCTTCAATCGGTAAGCGGTCAATAAGTGTTGACAGAAAAGAATTTATTAATAGATTTCTACATTAAGAATTAATTGGTTCTTCTATTAAAGACAATATTAAATTTTCATTAAACTTCGAAATATCAAATTTGATAATGTGTAATATGGTCAAAGGACCAATAAATTAAATTTAATGTTGAAATTAAATAACAAATATACAAATAAATCGAGTATACAGGGTGACTCATTTTAATCTATGACCCCAAATATTTCCGTTCCCTTGCATTTTACAAAAAAATGTTTCAGATAAAAGTTGTATGGTTTTAAGGGGGCCATAAAACGATTCCATTGGTTTGACCTTGGATAGTCGTTTGAAGGTCACACGAAGGTCACCTTCAATTTCTTAAATTAAAACCACTATTTTTCATTACATATTCTTGTAGCTTATTTTGAGAGCTTTCCAAAACACTATAATAAAGTTATTTTCCATTAAGTATTTGTCGCGTTATGAGGTTTAAAAGTTACGATACTGCCGGCATTAGCATTATCCGAGATGTACCACGTGACGGTCAGATTTACATCTCTTGTGTGTGTGTGTGTGTGTGTGTGTGTGTGTGTGCGTGAAGGCGGGTATTTAAAAATGATTAAGTATTTTATTGAAGGTATTCAAAGACACGTCCACCTTGTTGGATACATAAACGCAATCTTTTATGAAAATTGTTACGCACTCTATTAAGAACAGTTGGTGTTATGCTTCTGAACATGTTACGAATACGTTGCTGCATATTTTCAATAGTCGTCGGCTCAGTCTCGTCTTTTTCTTTAACATATTCCCAGAGAAAAATAAATCCAATGACGTCAGATCCGGAGATCTAGGAGGCCACTCCTGAGTTTGATTACCTAAATCAATCCATTGTCTTCCGAATACATTATTTAAATAGTGAAGAAATATGGACCAATAACTGAGAAAAATGCTATGATATCAAGAGATATCAAGATAGTCCCTGACGTCGCGTGCTCTGTGAGCGAGCGCCCCGTCTTGCGTAAACCACATTCGAATACGTGTCTAAAGATCAACATTTTCTAAAAGAATCGGTAACTAATTTTGCAAAAAAAAATAAATAATTTTGCGCATTAAGGTTTGCTTGAAAGAAATATGGACCAACGTCTAATTTCTCTTGATATCATAGCATTTTTCTCAGTTATTGGTCCATATTTCTTCACTATTTAAATAATGTATTCGGAAGACAATGGATTTGATTTAGGTAATCAAACTCAGGAGTGACCTCCTAGATCTCCGGATCTGACATCATTGGATTTATTTCTCTGGGGATATGTTAAAGAAAAAGTGTACGAGACTGAGCCGACGACTATTGAAAATATGCAGCAACGTATTCGTAACATGTTCAGAAGCATAACACCAACTGTTCTTAATAGAGTGCGTAACAATTTTCATAAAAGATTGCGTTTATGTATCCAGCAAGGTGGACGTGTCTTTGAATACCTTCAATAAAATACTTAATCATTTTTAAATACCCGCCTTCACACACACACACACACACACACACACAAGAGATGTAAATCTGACCGTCACGTGGTACATCTCGGATAATGCTAATGCCGGCAGTATCGTAACTTTTAAACCTCATAACGCGACAAATACTTAATGGAAAATAACTTTATTATAGTGTTTTGGAAAGCTCTCAAAATAAGCTACAAGAATATGTAATGAAAAATAATGGTTTCAATTTAAGAAATTAAAGGTGACCTTCATGTGACCTTCAAACGACTATCCAAGGTCAAACCAATAAAATTGTTTTATGACCCCCTTAAAACCATACAACTTTTATCTGAAACATTTTTTTGTAAAATGCAAGGGAACGGAAATATTTGGGGTCATAGATTAAAATGGGTCACCCTGTATATTGAAAAATAAAAATAAAAATTTTATATTTATTTATATTAGGTTATTGATTAGAAAACAGAGCTATTAAGGTCATTACTCATAAAACATTTTTGATGTCGTTTTGACTAATTTCGTGATTAAGGATTGCTGACAATGACATTTCCCATGACTTTCGTAATACATTTTAAAATTCGTCTGAATTGATTTTACGATTAACGATTGTATTGCTCGTAGTTATGCTACGTGTTATAGTCGGCCATAATGCCATATACAGAAGATATGTAGGATAGCTGTAATTAAAAAGAATTATTTCTGTGCATCAAGGAATCTCGAGTTAATTTCTTCTTTAACCAACAACATCATACAATTCGTTACTTCGTAAAGGTCTAAATTAGTAATCCAATTAAAAACGAGTGTTGCAAGTCTTGCGCTACATGTTTTCTATTAATTGAATATCCGGGTTATGATTGATGGGTAACCTTCGTGGATATGCGTCAGTTGTGGTTGCAACTGTTAAAACAGTTCGAAGAGTCTCTTCGATTATCTGTCATAACGTTATATTTCTTATCGTTTTATTTATGATCTATGATTAGCGTAACATAACTATGCTACTGATAGTAATTATAGAATTAATTAGTTATTATACAAGGAAGCATTTCGTCTATTTAATTAATTTTTAATAAGAGATTCCTCTAAATAATTTTATGTAGAAAACTTGACGAGATTGTTGAGAAATTCGTGTTTTGTTTTTTTTTAAGTTTTTAAATTTTTATTTAAAATCTTGTTAAATTAAATTTTTTCCTAAATGGCTTGAACATCACTTTATTACATCATTATTTTTTCTTCTGCAATTTAATTTGCTAAAAATTTCTTGTTTCTTTAATGTAAATTTCTTGAAAAACTAGATTAGCCTCGACATTTTTGCTGAAGATAAGTAATCTTTGGAAATTGATGAAAAAGATCTTGGTAAAATTATCAAAAAGTAATATATAAGAAAAATAAAAGGTAATTATTTAGAATAGGGGACCACCCCCCGATGACCTTAACCTTGACATATGTTGTCAAGGTCATCCTCCTGAGTGACCTTCGGAAGGTTTTAGCCCTCGGTCACTACTCGTTAAAAAGTTATAAACAAAAAAAGTTTGAAAAATGTGGCACTTATTTTAAATACACCTTTACACATTTACCACCAATCATCAATGAACAAAAGAAGTTTTACGACACTGTGTGTGTGTATATATGGCATTCTTACTATTGTTGATATTTCTTATGACTTTGAAACAGTATCCGAAAGCAAACCAGTATACGATAGATTTTCGTACAGATAACATTCTGATAATCTGTCTTAAAATGAAATTCTATGAATTTCTTGCAAATTCATGTGGAACCTTGCTTCGCATTGAAAAGTGTACGCGTGGAGGCAGTGTATTCCGCCCCCCCCCCCTACGGAGGGCTCCAGTACCGAAAAACTACACACATAAGTGTGGGTGGAACTCGCTTCGCGTGGAAAGTTTCCACGTGGAGGCAGTGTGTTTCGCCCTCCTCTGCGGGGGAGCTCCACTACCGAAAAACGACACACATAGGTGTGGGTGGAACTTGCTTTGCGTGGAAAGTTTCCACGTGGAGACACCCCCTACGGGGGAGCAGAACACACTGCCTCCATGCGTACACTTTTCAATGCGAAGTGAGGTTTCATTTTAAGACAGATTATCAGAATGTTATCTGTATGAAAATCTATCATATACTTACTTTAGTTTACTTTCAAATACCGTTTCAAAGCATAGAAATATCAACAATAATAGGAATGCCACACACAGTGTCGTGAAACTTCTTTTGTTCATTGATCATTGCCGGTAAATGTGTAAAGATGTATTCAAAATAAGTATCACATTTTTCAAACTTTTTTTGTTTATAACTTTGTAACGAGTAGTGACCGAGGGCTAAAACCTTCCAAAGGTCACTCAGGAGGATGACCTTGACAACATATGTCAAGGTCAAGGTCATCGGAGGGTGGTCCCCTATTCTAAATAATTACCAAATAAAATATTATCTATAAAAAAGAAATAATTTATTTGAATTGAATCCCTTTATATTTTCACATATGTGTATTTGGGATTTTAGAAAAAACTCGTATTTTGGTTGCAACGAGTATACTGATTTCTATTTAAATGAAAATAGTGCTTTGCGACACGGGATAGATCCTTTGACCATACCTTAGGCTATTTTGAACTCCGGAGCTATCAGTAAACAATGTAAAATAAACAGAGTATATCTATAAAAAAGAAATAATTTATTTGAATTGAATCAATGTATATTATTTCTTACTTGCTACGCTCGCAGATACCGCATTTGTATATTCGTATATAATGATGTGTTATGCTATACAATAGTCGATTATTCCATGTAATATGAGATGTTCATGATGAATTTATGATAGATATCTTTTACTATCATGCAAATGAACGATAATATATAGCAATCACTCGATCTCATTTCGTGCGCTGTGTGCTAAATGAACACTTGCACCTGTTGCTTCTTCTTAGACTACATACATGTCGCGATATTTTACCTGTCAATGGATTCAATTTGGTAAATATTTATTCTTGGTCCTTCCCCCCACGCCGACTTCTGCTTGGTTTTGATGTTGATCTTGATCTCTAAGGAGGTCAAGGTTATTGACCTTTCCCGTCACACATTGCTTATTAAAAAATTATAAAGAAAAGTTGCATAAATACGATATAGTTCTTTTCGCTGAAAAATTGAAATAATCCATATGGAACCACACAAAGATGAAAGTATAAAGTTTTGCCCTATTACTCCCAAAAGCAGGGGGAAGTGTAGGGTGGACCTCGCTTTGTTGAAAGTCATAAACCTATGTGAAACCGTACAACGATGGAAATTTCGCCCCCAAAGGGGAGGAGTGAGAGTGGTCTCACTCTCTTGTCTTGTTTCGCATAAAAAGTTGCAAACTTATATGGAACTCATGAAGCAACATTTTAATCGAGCAATGGAACAATGGAGCAACATTCAAAGTTTATGATATACTGACGTTTGTCTTCTAACAATATAAGAATAACCATGAAAATTTGTATAAAAACGTCGCTTTGTCTACAAACTTACTTGTTAGTTGTTCACGCGAGTTCCATGCCACGCTGATCTCTACTTTCAGGGTGAAACTACTTCTATCGTTGTACAATTCCATATGGATTATTCCAACTTTTCAGTGGTAGAAAACTTTTCTTTATAACTTTTTAATAAACGTTAACGATGGAAAAAATCAATGACCTTCACTTCCTTAAAGGTCAAGGTCAACATTGAGGTCAACCAGAAGTCGTTTAGTGGAGGTATAAGTATTTATAGAGAGATTTTAAATTTACTTTCATGTATTTTTAAGCTTATTATAGAGGGTGAAGAGGGTCATTTATAATGATAAATATCTTGTAAAATAAACATCCTAATAAATGTTAAACAAGATTTGTTTAATATTAAAGGGGGCAATCAGTATTATTATAGATGACACTGCTAGGTCAAAGATCAATTTTATTTTAGCGTAAACGAGATTGCACGCTTAATATGTGCAAGCGTCAGGAGAGTGGAGATGTATATCTTTAAATGTTAGAGCTGTTACACTTTGCTAACTATTAAAACAATCTTTATTACACACTCTCAGATACACGTCCGCTTGCTGCGAGAACAACCTATCGAATCTCCGTCTACTTACCGCTCTGAAGGACGGTTTTGTCATCGCCGGCGAATGTTGTGCTCTTTCTCGATTGTTCTTCCGAGCTTTAAATTATTACACGCCGCTTCATCGTTAGGTCCGCTGGCCCACGTCTATCCGCTGTGCACCGGGATGGCAAATGCATATCTGACGCTATGCGCCAGGTTTTCCATCTCCAATGCACTTCCGCTGCGTCTCTAATTACTTTTGTATTTTATATTCGCTTGTTATCTTTTACTATTCAAACATGTTTCCGTCAAGCGTTTCTATTGTCTCTCGCGTTCGTTGACTTTTGTGTTTTTGTTTTAAGTCTCCGTGTGCGTCTGTATGTGTATATATTTATTTTCTTGTCCTACAGCCTGTTGTCGATCTTTTCGGCGTTTTCGGCGGAACATGTGTCGATATGTAATCGATAAACGTCACATTATTTTTTAAAATAAAAACTCCCATTTTTTAATTGTTTTATACGAAAGTAGATATAAAAATAAATATTTGAAATTTATTGATAATTGATATTTTTCGCAATAAATTCTTTATAGTAATTTTAAATATAATGTTCATATAAAAAATTAAATCAATTTAAAATATAAGTGAATTTACTGTTCAAACGTAATGCTGTGTTTTAAAACTGACAAAAAATCAGCGTCCAGTCTATCGGGAAAAAGTACATACAATACAATACATACAACAAAATATATACAATATTCATATAAATATAAGTAATAAATAAGTATACAATATTCACACATAACACCGAATATAGCCTATTCTATAATTAGTTGTTTGATATAGTGCAGTCCTATTCTCACTTATTGAAAAATAAATACTTTTTGTTCAGAACATTTTTTTTATTAAGGTAGTTCTATTGTTTTTTATAGTTCTTACGAAGTTTTTGAAATTTTAATATGTTGTAGACGGAGTTAACATCTATCGATTACGAAATTTTGAAGTTGATTCACTGTTTAGTTTAACAGTTATTTACAATTAAAAATGGTACCTTTTGCCTGTGCCTTATACACAATACTGGAAGGATGGCACTTTTATCACATTTTAATATATAACGATAGAACGGATCTTATGATTTTAATAATTTAATGATTTTAATGATTTTAATAATTATTTTAATAAAAAAACAGTAGGGTATACAATATGAGTGTGGGATTATTCTTAAAAAAAATTTAATTTTTTTTACCGTTTAGTTTCAAAGATATCACTTTGCGAAGAATAATTTTGTTTTTTCCAAACGGAACAAGGAGAGAACTTGCCATGATGATGTGGCAACACTGTATGTGACAGCTGACTGATAGGCGCGCGGCAAACGCAATTGATCTAACATTATTTATTTTTCTACAAGTACAGCACAGAAAAATAAATCCCTTTAATCATACAAAATCTGTAAATAATCAAAAGTGACAGAAGTAACAGAACTGCGATGTTGTCACAATTAATGTTACAACAAGCGTCGTTTCATAAATATGGTAGTGGTGTATTCATGCATGAGCTGTTTTTATGTGAGGAGATTCAGACTGTACAGATTGAGTCAAAAGTTTAGTCGCTCTGGTATCATTGAATAAGCGTTGAATGTCCTATCTAGAGACGAAACTTTTTGTTGATACGTGTACCGATAGAACTACCTTAAATGCAAATTTTTTGAGATAATCGGCTTTAAAAACAGATTATTTGTTTCATGATATTTATATATATATTATATAACTTAGGAGAAGAATAGAATAAAAAGTGTATTCGCAAGTGTATTCACAAAGGAAACTATATTTAACACTTGCGATACGTAAGACACGATAACAAGAAAATTGTAATTTGTTCCAACAATATACGTATCTATGAAATTACTAATTGAGGCGTTCCGTGTGAAAGGGAAACGTCAAATCACCGATTTTGTTTATAATTGGTCATTATGCAGTCTTTGGGCCATTAAATACTGTTGTCAAACAATTTTGCAAAATATTCATTTTTTTCTTAGTTATATGCATTTGAAAATTTGAGTAACTTTTTTTTCGAGTATTTATAAGTTTGTTATTATTACTCCTACTAAAAAATATCCAAATACAATATTACGTAAAAAAGACTGAATTTTAAGAAAACAATGTCAAAAATTTAAAAATTTTAGTTTTTCAATTGTTTATTTTAAAAACAAAGTGTAATTTTAATTTTTCAAGGCGTAGGAGATGACAGATTTAAACAAACCAATTTTTTAAATGTAATTCAAAGATATTTTAATTGGTGAAAAAAATTTCAGAGTGGTGTTTTGCTTTGTTATCGAATAATAAATTTTTAAAGATGGAAGTTGCTACGCGCCCGTTAAACACCTTCAACACCGTACAATAATCAAAAAATAAATTATTTATAATAAAATTATCATTTTTACTCAAAAATCTTTTTAATAATTAGTAATTTCATAAATATGTAAAACAATATTATAAAATAAATGATCTGTCTACAAAGTCGAAAAACTTAATAAATAATAAATTTAATGAAAAAAGTATTTTAAATAAAGAGTTATTTGTTTTTATCCTTATTTTCATATAAAACAATATAAGATAGGGATTTCCATAGATAAAGTTGACCTTTGTTTAACTTATAGTAGTTATCTGTAATAAAATTAATTATGTCCCCTTTAAAGGTTGGACTGTCATAAAGTTAGCAAACTTAAACCGGAAAAAATTAATTATTATGAAGGCGCGGAATACTTGCTTCAGAACCATTACGGTTTAAATCGGTCTCAACCGAAGCAATGTCTAAAGAATTATAATTTGCGTATTGGCTTCTGGAATGTCTGGTACTTGTTACAAGCCAGGAAAATGACTGAAACAACAGAAAAAATAGCGTGATTGCAGGAGAAGGGACAAGGAGAATTAAGAAAGAAAACATATTCTATTTATTAGAGTGGAGGAGAAAGACTTGGCCTCAGGGGTACAGGATTTTATGTTGAAGAAAGAATGAAGAAGAGTGTCCTACTTTTTGAACCGGTTAGGATCTGTAGATAAGATCTGTAAATTGAGACTTAAAATAGATTTTAAACTATAAGAAATTTAAGGATAGATTTTAGAATATAACCATAATATCTATACGCATCTACAGAGGACGAAGAGAAGGACAAATTGTATGACTTGGTTTGCGGTGAAGCACGATAATATTGGTATTAGGGGATTACAATGCTAAAATCAGGGAAGATCCATTATAAATGGAGTGATATACTCACTATACGAATATACCAGTGAAAATAGACTGCAAGTGTGTGAATTTGTCGCTTGTCTGGATATGTCATTAGTGTCTCCTTCAACACAAAGAAATCCACAAATAATTAAACCTGGAAAATACCAAGAAAAAAGAGAAACTAATCAAATAGATCATACAGTTGTGAGTAGGAGATACGTATCATCTGTATTAATAAATGTTAAAAACTTAACTGTCGGAGCTGTGATTTTCTCGGACCACTTTCTGATTAAACTGCTGAGGTGGTACTGTCGATATTGAATAGAAATAACAATTACAAGCAGATAAAATAAGACATTGAGAATTTACCAATCAGAGAAGGTTAATGACCTGCTTCCAGACAACAATGTTAACGGAAAAATTGCGAGGTACTCCTCGAGTTAAGACTGGTTCCTGAACCGAGAACTCCGCAGTGGCGATGTAAGTTATAACAGGAGGAATAAGAAGAATTATAAGATGTGAAAAAGGTATATGTCCAAAATATTCTTTTATTTTGTAATTGCTATTTGTTATATTTTGTAATTGTGTAACAATCTGCATGGGGTTTCATACCGATAAATCACAACCTAAATGACAAACTATCTCAATACTCCCTAACAATAAGAGAAATGATAATTGAAATACGGAAGGCGAGGAAGCGTTGGTATCAAGTGCACCCTCAAACTAATGTGGACATATAGAATACAACTGCTAATTCAAACATCGAAATCTTAATAACGCTTCCAATCCAAAATACCCCGTATGATTACCAACTTATCTTGGTGAACATTACCAATAATAGGCTTCATCACGATTACAATATTCCCACTATCAAAGAAGAAATCGGAAACGTATAAAACGTCAAAATTACCCCAACAATTTAGCATCGCAGGTAATAAATCTTAAAAGAATTTTCTATAGCAATTGAAAAGAATTAAACAGGCCAATAGGTCAAACCATCGAGCCAATCAAGGGATGTCTTTTAAATATCAAACAAGATACAACCAAAATTTATTCTACGAAGATACAATGTGTACGTTTCGACTTCACTGAGTCTTCATCAGCACTTGACAAAATTATTGAAATAATTTAATATAAAAAGCCGTTGTTTAAATATACATGAGTTAGAAATAAAAATACAACCGCAATCATGTCGCAAATAAGTATCCATGATTAAAAACTGAACGGTATGTTGGGGGTCGTTAGTACGGTCGAGATAACGATCTCTTAATAAAAGTGTTATAGTCAAAAATTATAAAACGTGTGGTGCGAACTTATTACTCGTTTTATGGCGGGAATATGTTGGTCAATCAATAGAAACATGATGTCAACTTTGTTCTTTGCGCTGCGAACGTCAAATTTGAGTCGGAGATGTATGGGAGATCGTATTCTAAGTACAGACGAAAAAAAAAACATGCGTAATGAACATGATAATAAAAGGTGTAACATTATGGTAGTGTTATAAAATACAAAATAAGTCGCAATTAGTCGAATTACCTGTCAGCGGCTGAACCCGATTACAATACCGTGTTATAGCAAATTCAACCAACGAGAAGTCGTGCTGGCGTGTTACAGTATAAAACGACACTAATATCAAACGTACAGTGTATACACAATTTGTAATACTTTCCACTTAGGACGCTGTTCACAAAGTGTTAGAAGAGGGGAGAACTGTCAAATCGTTTATGATGTTTATGTACGCACTGTTTAATAATTCGATATCTTTGTGGGAATTAATCGCATGTGCCACTGCTCTTTTTCTATAGGTTGAAGAAAAGAATTTTCTACAGGTTGAAGAAAAAAGTTCCGCAAGACCTAATTACTGATTAGAAGTGCTATATGTGTGTGTGAAATGGATGTGCCACTGGACTCATTCCATGTACGCCTACTTATAAGTCTTGTAACTAAACTACTGTCTATTTGTTGACAGATTGCATTATTGAAATATAAAAAAAATTTTGTAATGATTCGCTGTATCTCCCCTAGTGTTATTACACGTGATTTGTGAATCCTTTAAAATATTCCGAAAACTAAGATTAACAAGAGATATCTAAATTGTTCCTTTCGATAGCTATCAAATTGATAGCATGTTTTTCGTATAAGTAGGCTTCGTATCATGTACAATATTATTTTACGGTTATTTATTAACCATCAAGGAAAAAGGAAAAAATTATCGGAGAATTTTAAAGGTGTGCTAAAATGATCTAGACTGTTCTTTTTTCCAGATATCTTTTTATTTATTTAAATAATACAAAAATTTTTAGCGTGTTGTTTCTCGCCTTTGACGTCACAATTCCAACACCGTCGCGACTAGGTACCTAAGAGCCTTGATAAGGAGGAATCAGTAGGAAAGAATACAAGCAGTAGTTAGAGACGCGGTGGCTATTTAAAAGAGGAATGATAGAGATAAAGGAGAATGATGACATAATGATGAATGAGCTGATGATGCAGAGAGCCGAACTTACAAAAAATTAAGCAAGAAATTATTATATATTGCATAATACACTTATACTGATAATCTACTTCTATTCAAGAACACGTGGAGTAATCTGCAAATACAAAGAGCTGATAATAGCAACTAAGAAAGGGATCAGAAGGAAGAAGAGAGAGTTCCTGAAAGCGAAAATCTTTGAAATTGAGATAGCTCCTGCGCAGGATTGTAAAAAAGACTATAAAGGACTAAAATCATACATCTCTTTTCAACCCAAATTAAGATATATGTAAGATATGTAAAGACATAATATTTTGGTAAAGGAAAAAGAATTATTGGAACGATGGAAAGAGTACTTCCAGTTGATTCTCAATGCTCACCTCTGGAAGAGAAGAACAATGTTCCAGATATTTTTATCAGAGATCATTAAATAACTGAAAAATGGTAAAGCAGGTAGTGAGGATAACATCACAACAGAACTAATCAAGTGGGAGCGAGAACATTCGAAGATTCATCATCTTTTATAACCCTGGTGTAGAATTCGGAGTACAGCTGCAGAAATTGATAATCATGCACATCCTATTTCCAATTTATAAAAAGAGTGGTAAAAAAAATTGTCAAGATTATTCCGGAATCTCCTTTTTAATGTTGTAATATCTTTATTAATGTCTTGTATAACAAAATAAAGTTCATAGCAGAATTCAAAACCGGGTTGTGGGTTGTCAAATTCCAGGTTGAGGGTTGAACAGAAGGCAACTCCCAGAAAACAGTTCTTGTCTTGAAATTCAAAGATTGAGGAGACCCGAGTCGGACTGTAGAGCCATTGAATTTTTTTTTTTTTTAACAATACTTCTATTAAAGATATTTGCAGTTAATCTATAAACAATATGTAGTTTCCAGAATTTACTATATGCAGTTTTTTAAACTCCTTAAAATAAGACGTGAATATTTTCTAAATAAAACATTCATCCATGTAAGCATTTATTTATCTATGCTCCACCAGAAATTGGATATTTTTTTCCATGTTTCTTTTCCTTGTACAATTATGATACAATTTATAAGAAGCATGGAAAAAAAACATGTCCAATTTCTGATAGATTGAGCATAGACAAATATTATAAATATTTATATGGAATAAAATATAAATACTTATATATATGACTATTTGTTTAGAAACAAAATATTTATGTTTTGTTTTGTTTTGTTTTGTTAACGAGTTTAAAGATACGACCTGCACACGATAAACTCTGGAAACTATATTGTTGACAAGCTAATTGCAGACATCTCTAATGGAAATATCCTTATTAATATGTTAAAATACATAATTTCTCTTTAAGTATTGAGAATTTTCACCAAATGAAATTGTTTATCATTGTTTATTTTAGATATTTTTATGATAATCTCATTTTTACTAAAACGTAACATAAAAATATATCCAAATTCATTTATTTTAACTAAATAAATGTACATAACTTAACTAAAATCTTAAATTTTTTAAAAATTTTAATTTTGACTAACTTTGATGACAATTACACAATGCAACAGAGATAGGTTCTGTTATATTAGCTGGCGCTTTGCGGCACAGTACAGCGCGACACATTACGTGATTTTTATTTTTTTTAATCATATTCCACTCTGATTATTTGAGGGGGGGGATATATATATTATTCAAAAATATTCCTTTAAAAAAAATTTAAAGGCGACTCAGAAATTTATTTATCTATTTTTTTGGTCAGAAAATTTTTTAAAAATTCTTTTATTATTGTTTATTTTAGATATTTTTATTATAATCTCATTTTCACTAAAACGTAACATAAAAATATATCCAAATTCATTTATTTTAAACAATTGTTTTTATTGTTTACCATAACGTATATTTTTTTCATTAAAATTGGCTCAGCCGTTTACAAGAAAAGTCACTTTTTTATTTTACTTCTCCCTCCATAATTTCTATAAAAATGCGAGTTTAAGGTTACTACTTGAGATAATTTTATACTACATACCATAACGTATATTTTTTTCATTAAAATTGGCTCAGCCGTTTACAAGAAAAGTCACTTTTTTATTTTACTTCTCCCTCCATAATTTCTATAAAAATGCGAGTTTAAGGTTACTACTTGAGATAATTTTATACTACATGGATGTCAATTTATGACACCAATTTGGGCTTGATATGTATGAGGATAGATTTGTTTACTCGGCTACACTCTTTATTTAATTCAGTTGAAATTAAGATTATTCTTGACCTGTAGATTTGATATTTTGTCTGCATATGAAACTTCCATCATTTTACAACGCGTTTTTTATGTAGATCTTTTTTTTTAGTTGATCTAAAAAAATTTTGCGTAGATCTAATGTATATGTGAATTAATATATATATATATATATATATATATATATATATAGTAGTAAATTTCGTTATAAAATCGATGCGAGATCGATGGACGCACATTTCCGGACTGCATCAAGTTATCCCTCCTGCTTTAAGTGCATTTCACGATGGGATATGGACAGACATATCGAGTTATAGTATGTTGCATAATTCACAACGACAACGGTTGTCCATTGAAATTGCGAGAGAAGTGCGTCGTGACAGATTCTCGCGAGAAACACGACACAAAAATTTGAGAGTGTGGTTTTGCACACATTTATATGTGCATTATATCATCCAACATCAAAGGCGACTATTTTTTTTCTTTTTTTTCAGACAGACAATGCTCACTTTACATCTGCATACATATACATAATGTTTATAAAACGGAACAGTCTCACGCATTTGTTTTTAATTATTTTTTAAAAAAATCTGTGGTGATTATTGTACGCGCTAGTTATCTCGACGCTTTGGTAAACATTGAAAATTAAAATGCCAATATTTTTCTTGGAAGATGGAAAATATAATAATAACTAATCTTGATCATATCTTGATTAAAGTAACGACATTACATGCAGATGCGTTTTTATTCGTTTTCGTACAGCTACAAGCACTTGGAAGTGACAAATTTCGATTTAACGAAGCTTTTTGAGCGAGAAAACTCCATTTGGTTTCGAAACATATTTTCGCCTGAAAGTAAAAGGAATTTTTAAATGTTAGTAGATACAGACAGTCTGCGTTTAAAAAGAGAAATTAAAAAGAGAAATTCTTCGTTTACAATTGTATAAGTTGGAAAGTGGAGTGACTGTAACATTCAAACATAAGTTTCAATATTTTTGTTGATATAACACGGAAGTGTAGAAGTAATTTGACTGAGCAAATTTAATTTAAATCCATTTTAATTTTAATTTTACAGAAAACATTCGTGCTTGGAGCTGCAATAGCAATTGCACATATTAATATAATAATTTTTAGATAATCATGAAGTATTTGAATATTGTTCTTCGAAAATGCCATTTATAGTTACTTTACTTAGCCTATTCCCATTTGCATTGTTATTTCTGTAATAAGATTATCAAGCAAGAAACTATTTTCATCATGTCAGCAGCAGACAGAATTATTATTAAGATTTTTCTATTTCTTTCTCCCATCTCACTCCACTTCTTATTGCTCTTCTATTATCATTTTCTACCTCATTGCATTGGACTTTGTTTTAATGGATTCTTAATTTAAATGCTAAGATATTGATTATTAAAATAAGAGAATTGCAATATATTGCGATTTACTTCATCTTTAGCAAAATTATTACAGCTATATTTCTTATAAAATTCTTTTTCTTTGGTTATATAATAACAACATGCATTTTAATTACAAACAACCAGTATTTTCTCTCACAAATATTAGCTTGTTATATCTATATACGACAATCATGTCGTATATTTTTTCAACAAAGTTGAAAAAGCAAAATGATATGTTAAATGTCTGCAATATCTCGTTTTACTTCGTAACTTTATCTTTATTCTCTTATTTTACCTATCACTTAGTCAGATATTAACTAAATTGGATTTTAGTCTCATGATCGAGAGCCAGTAGTACACTTGTGAATCGCACTTATTTCGTATGTGACATGCAATTTCAGTCTTCCGACGTGTCAAATTATCTAGGATGTGTGGTGTATGATGCAACGCACGACAACATATTACAGTACGATTGTTTGCTGATAGATCTCTCTTGCTACGATAATTTCTGACCTACGTGTGCATTCTATTCGGTGAACAATGCGGTCCAATTCGCTATGCTGCGTTCTTGATTGTTAAGATTTTTTAAAATTTTATTTATGCATTTTCTACTGAAGCAATGGAGTTTTAGTTAATTTTGAATTTTCGAAATATTATTATTATATTATATTTTTCTAACTTTTTGTTTTACTTTACGAAAATAAAATTAGAAAATAATTTTAAAAAATAGAAAAAGAATGTTATGTGTAGTCTCTAGAGATTATTTTTCTCTACATTTTATTTTATATAATACCTTTATTTTATATATACCCTTTGAAAAATACCCCTTCCAGAAACTTGCATTTTACTTAAATTATTCTCTGTTCAAGCTTATTTAATTTTAAAAGAAATTTATCACACTCGTCTTATTTTTTCTTTACGAGTCATAAGCATGTTTCCTTTTAAATATTATGCAAAATATTATATGTTGTGAATATGTGTGTATCTTTTCATTATATCGTAATTTCTTTTTCTTTTTTCTTTATGGAAACTTTAACAGACGAATACTTTTTTCGTCATTCATGACGGGCTCCCAGCAGAGTCTGTAATCATGAGGGAACGTGTCTCTAGGTGGCCGATGGGAGATTCCGTCATGTTCTTCAAAAGTTGAAGGGTAGAAAAGAAATAAAATATCTCCCGTAAACCAACAGGCCATTTCTAAGAAAAGACGACCCACGCCGACGTCACAGTGACAGCATGAGATTCATCTTAAGAAAAGATAAAAAATTATTTTTGTTTTGAAAAGAGTTATTTTTGTTCTTATATTAGTGTTAAACTCATCTGTCATTAAATTAAAAAAAAAGACTACCTACATAATATGTACTTTATTGGCATTATTAATGCATAAGTAAAATAAATTATTCAAATAATGAAAAACTGTTATATACCGTCACTCTATATAGTATCACCTAATAACTAACTCTACGGATCGGGATAGGAAGTTACATTGGCAAATAAATCAATTATTTCTCCTAGTTGCTAAAAGCCTATCTCTGCGTTCTTTATCGCATTTTGAAGCTAAATAATTATTACAATTATACATTTTACAATTATAATATAACAAAAAACATTTGTCCCGATAAAATATAATATCACATTTTCCCAAAAATGTTACAACTAGCTCCGGTCTTCCTTACTATGTGAAGGAAACCGTCCAAATTATAAAAAATGTCTCGTATACAAACAATTGCAATAAGAAAATTATCCTAACCTTAGAAAAAGAGAAACCACAGACAAACATTAGAGAACTAACGAGTTTTACGCAATCAGGAATAATATATGCGCAAATCATAACTAGAGAAACAATTACTTGACATATATGGCTTCTAGTTCCTACAGAAATGATCTGAATGACATGTGAACTCAAAGGCATAATGAAAAATCTAATGGAACAGATGGGTTATATTTTAAACCTTCTTTACAATGATAGTCACAAAAATAGTCAACGATAGTTGCAAAGTGATGAAAAATAAGTTGATAATAATAACAGTCTAGAATGTCAATAAATTTATTCAAAATAGCAAAAAAGTAAAAACATTGATTGCTGACAAGATATTGACGTAATGCTAATATCTAAAACACATTTTATAGATAGAAACTACTTCAGAATACCGAAATTCAAACTAATCACCCTGATGGTAATACACATAGAAATACTTCGAACATGGTTAGTTAATTTTATTAAACATTTAAAAAACAAAGTTTGAGAATCTTTTCTTTGCCGGTGATGAAAATACAGAAAGAAAGGCAGTAATTGACCACAAGCCGGCACATACGATGTATCAATCAAAATTTAATAAAACAACATTTCGACCTCAATTGGGTCCTTTTCAAGTACATCTACAAACATGTTATGACAAAATGGTACAGACCAGTGATATAAAATTTAAAAAACAAATACCAGTGAGACCATCTATTTCCATCTATTTCCATCTGATGAGGTTTAAATAATACAATTCTAGTAGCTGTTTAAACATATCTTGCCTGTCCAAACATGCTATTAAAAAGTGCATTTTTATTACATATTTGGCCCAAGGTTTAGAGACTATAATGTCGAGCATACACACAACTTACAACTTATTACAATGAAGGGACGTGAATTCTTGATGAAGCAATGGAATCTAATAATTTGCAACACTACTGAAAACGTACTAGTCAGTAAAGGTAGTAAAAAAATTACCTAATCTGTGTTTTGAAAAGTTTTGTACCCAGTAAGAATGTTGAGGTCTAGTTAAGTCTTGATTTGTCGTCAGATCATGTAACGTAATACACCAGTAATTATTATATTGAATATGCAAAGTATATAAAAAACCGTCATTGCTATACAAGAAAAGAACAAATTGGGTTTCAGATATTTGATACAGAAACACCTCGCGAATTTAAAATTCCATTCCACAAACAAACATTGACATAGAAAACGTAATAGAATCTCATTAAAACAAGCAACATGAAATTCTGTCCTCGAATCAAATGAACATAGCACCATGATAATCTTCTTATATACATTATAGAAATAATAGCAGAAAGATATAAACTTAGAAAGATACGATAAAATAGTAGAATCTTATTAAATAAACTAAAATTTAATAGAACAGTGAAAAATCTTAAGATACCTATCAATGTATATAAAATTAGAAGCTTAAAACTATTTAATAAAACTGACTCCAACAGAAGCTACTGATTACTCGCTATAGAAAACCACGAAAAAATTAATCAACCTCAAATACTTATTCTTCCCATTATCAGAACTCAAAATGATGGATAGACAAAAAACGATTAAAAAAAAGTTGATACCTTTGCAACTCATCTTTCCAAGAGTTATTTCTGATAAATGAAACGATGGAAAATAAAGCAGAAATTCATGAATGTTTAAGTGTACATACCCGAACATATGGACAGTACCAGCTTTAGGGTAGCGCGGTAAGGCGATCGCCTGAGGCGCGAAATCTGTTGGGGCGCTACCGTTAGTGGGTTAACTCACAGACTTCAATATAATATATAGTATATTATATAGAAGTTTGTAGGTTAGCTCGTTCTGAATGTAAAGGTTTGTCTTGCTGAGAGTTGTGTGAGTTGGGTTGTTATTTTTTGGGTCTTGGTGGGTTGACTTGTTCGGGATTTTGATTTGTTCGACATCGAATTTGAATGTTGAGGAGTGCATTAGATAGTTCAATCGTGGAAATTTAAAAAATTATCTACATATAATTATTTTCGACGAAATTATGGTTACTTGAAAACATGCAAAATTTGACAGATTTTACATATGTGATAATTTTGTTGTTTAGTGCAGTTGTATTTTTCAGGATTTATCTTTCTCAAGAATTTCAAACTTTTAAATGGGCGCCACGATAATCTTGTCCAGGGCGTCAATGTTGCTAAAACCGGCACTGCATGTGGATATATCTTTTATATCACATACACAATAACACAAAAGTGAAAAACATTATCCATCAAAATCTGAACTTTAAAAAAGCCCTTGGCTATGACCTTATAAAAGTTAGAATTTTCAAAAAACCAGATATAGGGTATATCAAACTAAATATATATTCAATTTTTAATGCAATGATGAGATTAAGATATTTTTTACAGTAGAATATACAATAGAATATACAATAGAAAATAGTACAAATTATCCTATTATTTAAATCAGGATGATGTCAAATTCTACGATGATGTCAAATTCTACGACCTATTAGTTTACTGCTTATTATTTAAGCCTCTATTATTTATTAAATAAATTTATTAAAATTTTTGAAAAATTGCTTCAAAGATTCAATCCAATCTTAAATGATGACGACAGATAATACGAAATTGATAATTTGACTTTAGACAACTTTTTTGTACTGGAACAGGTACACCCATACAGAGTATATAAAATAATAAACAAAGCACTTGAATATAAACTGTATGCGAATGTACTCAATGGCATTCCTATAATTCATTCTTTGATAAAGATAGCACCCAAGCTTGTTGAATAAAATTAAGAAAAATTTGCCACATAACTGTTATATAATCCTAAAATCAAACCTAGGAAAGCGGCATTTTATAAAATACAATGAGGAAATCTGTTTCAAGGCAACATACTGAGCTTGATTCTCTAATCTCTACTATACTTTACAGCTGTGACAACAGAGACAGAAGTAACGACATTTACATACAGCTGTCATGACATCATAATGACCTAACTATTGCTACCAATCTATTCTAAGAAAAAAACTTAAATAAAGTATAAATCTGGTTGAATAAATAGTATATAAAGGTCAACGAAATTAAATCAACATATGTAACATTCGCGATAAGAAGACATACTTGCCCTCCGTTGATATTTAACAACCATATAATACCGTAGGCTAAATACTTGGGAATCTATCTGGACGCATGGTAAAAATATTTTCCAAAAGAAAGCAATTAAGGCTTAAATTGTGAAATACGTACTGGATAATGGCCCGCAAATCTAAGTTATCAATGGAAAACAAACTTTACAAGACTATCTTGAAAATTTGGACGTATATGAAATCAAACTGTGAGGTACAGCATTAAACTCCAATTTAAAAATCCTTCAGAAATTTCAATCAAAAGTTTTTAAAATATTAGTAGATATTTTGTACAAATAAAATATTACATAACGACCTGAAGATGAGCTTTGTTAAGGATGAAATCACAAAATATAGCAAGACTATTACGAAAAATTGAATTAACATTTAAATTATTTTTTACAAAATTTACTCGACAATCTCAATATTAGTCAAAGGCTAAAGAAATTTAAATTATGCAACTTATCAATTAGATTTTATAATAACTACTAGATAAGAGAAATAAATCTTCTAATGAGACTGTTATTTAGAAAAATTGTGGCTAGTGGGCCATTTTCACAAGTAGAAAAACTCTACTTATCTAACAAATTACTGAATGTACCGTGAGAATAAATTGTAAGAAACAGGACTCTTAAAAAAAATTCACGGCGAGAATAATTTCTGCGTGGGTTAAATTGGTGTTTGTATCGTCGATCTACGTTGTGCTAAATGGAAAATATTATTTGCATTTTTACTTTTTTTTCTCCTTTTAAATTTCTTTGATTCTTTATATCGATCTCAGACTTGGCGATACGTAAAAATACTATGGTGTAAATAAGATCGAATTGTTTGCGTTCCGTCGATATCTACTATATATCAGGAAGTAGCATTGGTGTCCACATTGGTGGAAATTCCTTGGGATCCTTATTTTCCGATATATTTCATTCTTGAAAAGATATATATATATATATATATATATATTCCACAGTTAATACAAAACGTAATGTCGTTTTTTTGTCGTGTCACTCTTCCACTATAAAAATTTCTATTAATTTTCAGATTTTTCTTTAAAAGAAACTCTTGCAATTACCTTTATCATATTTTCTACAAAGTATAACAATTTTATTAAAATTTTTTGTTAAAAACAGGAGAGAGCAGATTACGCTCTCTCGTAGGAGAAAAACATATTTCCTTGTACGGAATGCGAACGTTTACATGTATGGCATTTACATACAGGATTAAAAATTACATATTAATAGAACAATGCCACATGGTAAAGCCACGAGAAAAACGAACTAAGAATTTGATGAGCGTGCTAGCTTTTTGCACTTTCTTAATTAGTCAACGTTAAATTAAGAAACATAAGGTAATTTTATTGGACAAGAGGAGTGCCTCTCCATCATAAAGAGCATAAAAATTCGTGGATGGCCTTAATAGATTGGCGTGGTACCACGCGCTTTCGTATGGGCGTGACACGTCAGAAATGTCAAGACGCGAGTCTCAACGAAATGGGATAAACATATTCGCGACTCCCGGTGTGTCGTGGTGTTACAAATGGTCTGTCGTAAATCAGTTACCGTGAATTCATGGAAATATAAAGACGGAAAAACGCGTCAGTTTTATATCTATAACCGTGACACGAACCGTGTTATCGCACCTCGGGCGATTCTCAGGAGAGTAGTTTAATGTATGCACGACGTTTATTGGAAATTGCTGTGGTGCTAGCAAGGGATGAAATTGTTTCACTATTATGAGAATAATTTGTGTAGACGTGGCTATCCTCGCCTCTATTATATTTATTATACATATTACGTATATATACGCATTCTGTTTGTAATAAAATCTCGGAACTATTGTTAGGATAATGTGTAAATTGTCAGCTGCATCTACCCGTAATTTGTTATTTCTTGATAATAAAATTGACATTAAAAGAATTAATATTTAACACTCGTTATATGTAACACAAATATGTAAAACAAATAAGAAAATAATTAAATGTCTACAAGTCAGGACACAAATCAAAAGCTGTTATCATTAAAAACAAATATACAACTTTATTGTCTAATGTCTAATTAACATCATGAACATTTCGGACCTTACTAAGTTCTCAGAACCATTAATTTAAATAAAAGAATTCAGGAATGACATTATAATCGGATTAAACCTATCGAATTAATGTTACATTACATAAAATAAATAAATGGAAATTAATACATCGGATCACAAATAAAGGGCAGAAGGCCGTGACAATAGTCAGATTATATAAAAAACTGGTTTTCAAAAAATGCCAAATGGAAGATACGGAATCCAAATTAGTAGTTAAAAAGATAAAGTGTGTGTCTCATTCTTTGTTAAAAGGTGAGAATATGGAATTTATGTTGATTCTCACCTTTCAGTATAATGATATCATATCTTTTTAACTGACTTGGATTCCACATTTTCGGACATTTTTTGAAAACCAATTTTTTATATAGTCCTTGATTATTGCCTTGACTAGGCCTTTTGTCCTTTTTGTACTACCCACTGTATTAATTTTCGTTTATTAATTTTGCGTAATGTAACATATAAAGCCTGATTTACGACAGGCCATTTGTAGACATTTCTGTTTTAGACGAATTATATATAATATAAACTATGTCCATTGTACACGCACTTTTTCTTTATTAGATTTTTATTGAAACATTTCTTTGTTAATTTTTTTATATACCATAATTTCCCAATTCATTCTTTATTTTTACACTTTATTACAATGTATATAATATATATAGTATTGTTACTTTATTAGTTCTCTTTATGATTAATTTGTTTTACTATATTCATTTTTTCTCATGTTTAATTTCATTTTATACATATTCTTTAGGTTATCTTCTCTAGATTGTTTAATGCTTGTGTGACGTCGTCACAGTTTTTATTGTCTATGATTTATACATGTTAATCTTGACTCTTACTTGTTTTTAATTTTTGACACAACTCGCGCGCAAAGCCTCGGAATAGGCATTAGTCAGTATTTGATAACCACATTGTTCAGTCAGAATTAAAAATTTTATTGCTTTTGTCATAATTTTTCAACTGCCGTGCCTCGTTTTATTATTTCTGATCATTGCACTCTTCTTATTAGGTTCATGATGAGTTGAAGTTACAACAATATTCAGATTTTGTTTTCCGATATAAAATATCGTTAACATTCTATTTTAAGAGGTCCATAGTTCTTTTAGTTTTTAGACTTTCCAATCTTTAAGCGCTCACTCTCTATCCGACAGAGTATGCAATTTTGAAGTACTTTGCAACAGTGCTGAAAATGGTTCGAATTGAGCCGAAATGTACAATGTAAGTATAACGTATTTATATGAATTATATTTGATTATTGAGATACGCAACAAAGAATCGTGTTTTATTCTCATTGGCCTTATTTAACTAACTTTCTCTAACTTTATTTTCTTGATTTTTTGTTATTATTAAGAGAATTTTAATTTTCTAACTTATTTTTAAATTATGCTAGCTAAAAAATATGCGTTATCTTAATCAATCTTTTTTCATTTTTATTTTATACATCTTTGAGAATATTTTTTGATCCTTACGAAACATTGGATCAAACCATAAAATGTACAGATTAGTTACAATTATAATTTGAATTAAGTTTTTAAAGTTTTGTATAAAAATTGATATACCACAAATACAGAATTTTCAACTTCAACCTTACGTTCTTTAATTATACTTCTTATGACAAATATATATGTGTCTAAGAAAAATGTATCTCAGACTTCTGAAGTTAGAACTTAACTATGATACTTATCATAATTTTAATTTTTTTTGTCAAATCTATTTTTTTTTATTTCGTAGCATTTCACAGCATATATCCACACATGTAACTCCTTTTTCTAGATATTTTTTTACACAATTGTTTTTCTATGGAGCACTATAGATTAATAAAGATTAAGATAAATTAAAATCTCCCAAAAAAACTCTTCCAAAAACACAACACATCCAAAACACACAATATACAATCTATACATTCTTATTCCACTCATCCACAACAGAGACTCCTTATGTTCTTTCTTTTTATTCATACAGAACATTTTATTCATACAGAATATTAATCCTGATAAGAAATTTTCATCAGTTCTTCATCTTACATAACTCATAATCATACAACCTTTTTCATACCATAAGAAATAAATGGTTCTAAATAAATTTTACTACCTGTTTAATCCTCAAAGTTCAATGTTTTCTTCAATTAGATGAAAATTTTTCTTTTTCTACGGTTAACACAAAGAAAAAGACAATTAATTATTTCATTAAATGCATTGAATGCACACCAAAAAATTCCATGTAGCCGGAATGGTTTCTAAGATTGAGTCAAAAGCTCAACCATTCTGTTTTTATTGCCAATAATTTTTTTTCTTTTTCTTCTAACAAATCTCTGTCCGCGCGCGCCACACACATACACACACACACACACACTTTTTTCTTAAATCCCTACATGTGACCAAACATTTTGTTACAGAAAATTCTGATATCATTTTCACTAAAGATTAAGACAACTTCACAGTTGCATTTAACAAACAATATTATATTAAAAAATAGTAGACATGTTTGGAATACCTACATCATAATTACTATAATAAAGTAAACTAAAAAGATAAGATAAAGGGAGAGATAAGAAGTAGACTAAAAATATATTACTAATAATGTGCGTGTTCTCTTCACGAAACGAAAAAACAGAATTATACTTTGGCGACATATACAACCAAAGAATGACCCAAAAAATCGCCTCTTTTTGGTCTCTCGATTTTGGAATTGAACTGTGTGCCAAATGATATCTTACAATAAGACATTAATCACAGAGAAGTTTCAAGTTGAGGTGACAATTGTTATCAGAGCTGGGGGGGGGGGGGGTCAAAGTTCACTGACACTATCTTTTTTGCTTCAAAGCAATTCAATTTAAGAATTTCAAGCGAAATGGATAATTGTAAAAGAGTTATCCCAACATTTTTTAGGTCTCTGAATACCAATCTGAAATTAGATTTTAAAAATTTTAAATGGCTGACTCAATGGCGAACTCTGCATACGAAATGGTTTATTTTTCAATAAATTCAGTCAAATAACTTAAAGCTACATATCCTGGGTTTTGGATAGTTGTTAATCAATTTTAGATCAGATATCCAAAATTCAAAATGGCCAATTCAATGCGGCCAAATACCTGAAAATATTGATTTTTTCAATGCAATTTATTTTAAGAAATCAACATCATTTATCTTGGTGATTTTGTAAATCTATTCCTAATGGAAAAACATATTGAGACTTATCTTTCTCGATTTTGTTTTTTTGGAATCGTTATGGATATATTACATATATTAGGATTTGGTATGTCTCCATGATATTGACCATATCCAAGAAACCATACAATGGTCATTATGTGGCTGCAACATCCGACAGTTCGCGCGCCACTTTCACATGTACAATAGTACTCTGTAATTTAATTTCGTCCTGTTTTAACTTTATCAATGAGTACAAAAATATGGTGATGTTTTTTTATAAATAAAATAAAATAAGGAAAATAAAATTAGGAAAAAGTATAAGAAAAGAATAACTTTTTAGAGTAACCTTCATAAATTAAAAGATATTTAATAACATATGCATGAAAAAATTCATTTTTTTGTGCACAGCTCGCCATATTAAATTGAATTTTAAATATTTGATTTAAAATTCGTTAATAGTCATCTAAAAAAAATCTCCAGGATATGTAGCTTCAAGTTATTTGACTGAATTTATTGAAAAATAAAACATTTCATATGCAGAGTTCGCTATATTGAGTCAGCTATTTTAAATTTTTAAAATCTAATTTCAGATTGGTATTCAGAGACCTAAAAAACGTTGGGGTAACTCTTTTACAATTATCCATTTCGCTTGAAATTTTTAAATTGAATTGCTTTGAAACAAAAAAGATACTATGTCAGTGAAATTTGACCCTTCTCCTAGCTCTGATAACAATTGTCACCTCAACTTGAAACTTCTCTGTGATTAATGTCTTATTGCAAGGTATCATTTGGCACACAGTTCAATCCCAAAATCGAGAGACCAAAAAGGGGCGAAAAAACTACCTTTTTTGGGTCACTCTTTGCAGTGATGAGATACTACCAAGAGCCTACGGCAGTGGTTTCCAAACTTTTAACACTTGAGACTCCCCTAAATGTTTCTAACACAGTTGCGGCTCCCTTATCACATTTAGGCTATTGAGGCCTACATGTTAACATTATTTTTATATAAAAAATCAAGAAATACATCCAAAGTCTCGTTACTTCTATATCCGCGGCGCACCAATCAACGGAATAATAAACAAGTAAAAAATTATGTATATAAAGAAATATATAAATAAATTCTAAGCGTTTAATATTTTATAAATATAGAAGCATTGTGTTAAATGTAATTAAAATTATATTTTAAAATTAAAAGTATGTACGTTTATAATCAAAAATATATAATGTTGAAGAATAAATGGCGCGCGCAAAGCGCGCTTGGTATTGTCCTAGTATGCATATAAAATGTGATTAATGTAAATGTGTAAATTAGTCTATTTATCATAAAATAATATTTTATATATTGATAATATTGATATATTTCTAATTAATATATCGGTGTATCAATACTCCGTACTTTGATTCGTATCGATACAAGATATCGATATTTTATGCTTCCTCTCGCTATATCTCTCACTATACCTATAATTGTATAGAATGAAATCCTTTCCTATTTATATAACACTTTGGATTAACTTTTGGTGCTTTTATTTTAACCTTTTTAAAAAAGAGGTCCAAAAAGCGCCAAGTATATACATCGCGAGAGAACGCGTTCAAAAAAGAATTCTTGTAAAAAACAACTTTAATATATGTTGAAAACTTTCGGTAAAAAATTACTCAAATCTTGCCTAAAAAAGTAATGATATCAAGAGGCGCGATAGTGTTTCGTGCCAAGTTAAAAAAATTACGCCAATTATAAAAATGGGTATTTAAGCAAACAAAAAAATTTATTACTTTATTATTACTGTTTGGACGATATTTGTTGTTAATTAATCAATATTTTATACTTGACATGTGGTCACAGTTTTTATTGTCTATAATTTACATGTTAACTTTGACTCTTATTTGTTTTTAATTTTTACACACAATGCTTTGACAAAATCTCCGGACGTTAGTCGGCATTCGACAACCACATTGTTCAATCAAAATTAAAAGTTATGTCCATGCTTTCGTCATAATTTCTCAACTGCTGTTTTGTTTTATTACTTAGTTTCCAATTGCGATGATTTGCACTTTTATTCCTATTGGGTTTATGATCAGACTTGAGGTTATAACATTCAGATTTTTAGTTTTTTGGCACAATGTATCATATTCTATTTTAATGTAAATATTTTAATTTTCAATGTAAATATTCTATTTCAATTCTAGTCCATGGATTTTTTGGACTTTCCAATTTTTAAGCGCTCATAGAGTATGCGATTATTTGATAATAATACTTTAGATAATACTTCGTGACAGTGCTGAGAAGATGGCTCGAATTGAACCAAAACGTACAATGTATTTATAACACAAATTATATTAACCATTTAGATACGTAACAAAGAACTGCATTTTACTCTCACTATTTTACCTCTCAACTTTATTTGTTTATTTTTATTCAGAGAATACTCTATTTAATTCTTAACTTATTTTTAACATTTATATATGTATAATATTTTGTTTAGAGGATTCTCGAAAATTATTATAAATCTCTTGAGATAATACGATGTGATTTTGCTCTTGAAGTTAATTAATCAAATATACATGCTCTGCATTCACATCATCTTGAAATTTAAGTTGAATTTTGGCGAGTTAGAGTAAAATACATCGCCTCAGACAGCATTCGGGAAGAAGTGGCTTCGGTGACATTCCAAGGAAACAAGATATCCTTATTCGTACAGACATATTAGATTTCGGTCGTTATACGCGAGTATTCCTGAACATGGGGTATTCGCAGGATAATTGATTTTGATTCTTAACTCTTTCCTGGCACTGTGTGGGGTACCAAAAGTATTAGGCAAGTTCAGCCAATTTTTATCTAAAATTCACTTTATTTCTCCAAATAAATACCTTTTTTTCAACAGTCACTGTCAGACTATTTTTTTTCTGAAAGTGTTGTATCTCAAGAGATTTAATTTTTTAGCTTTTAATATCAAAAAATGGAAGTTTTGAATTTTTAAGTGATAATAGATCATTTTTTTGTTCTTTTATCTTCAAAAAAATTTTTTTTTACAGTCACTATTAAATTTGATCAAAATAACCTATGGTACATGTTAAAAAGTATATCTGAGAATTTTTTCAAGTAAAAAAAAATCAGTAGCTTCCTCGCAGCATTTTTATGTCTGGAATTCTGGAGAAGTGTACTAGCTAAGAATTAAGCTAAGAAATAAGCTTAAGAAAGCGGTATTGAGATATATATCTCATATATCGAAGAAGTGAGCTGTATGATGATTTTATATTCGAAAACTTCGAGAAACTTTTCGTCCGGGCACAATTCTGCTTTTTATTATCATACAAATTTGGAAAATTTGAAAGTTGTAAATCGACACGGTAGTCAGCGAAGAAAGGATACTATTATAGCTTGTTTGCTCGTTCGTTTTTCGGATAAAATTTCGAAAATTTCATCATCGCCTTGAAATTCAAGGAACGCTAGTCCTGCAGGAGATAACCGAAGAACGAACGCGCTACAAAGGATACAGAAGTCCTTGCGTGTCTCGCGGTCATCCAGAATGCGCATGTCGCTGGAAATCTGCCTGGCACGGTATGTTGCTAGACTCTTGAGACCGTGATGAGATTTTGGAGAAATTCTCGCCAAGCTTTTCGAGTGCGAGGAATAAAAATGAAAGATCATTGTTAGTCCGGGAAGGCAATAATGAAGATGTTGAATTCGAGATTACGTGGATAGGCATTCTCTACGAAATCTTTTCGAAATCTTTTCTTTTCAATAGAAATCACGACTCACCGGAGATCCATAATCAAGGATCTGTATGTGATTTGATTGTGTAGAGCGAGTAAATTATTGCTTGAAGACTCATTGTTAGATGAATTTTTTTCGAAAAAGGATGAGGAAGGAAAAAATTTTAGACGACAAATATAAATATAATATGCTGCATGTTCAAAAGAAGATTATTATTTGCGAATTTTTTAATGTTTAAAACTTTAAGTTAACATTAAGTTAAGTGAATAAAATTTTATCATATATTTATGTATTTTTTATTCAATCTCTCACATTAAAAAAAATGCTGTAGATCAAATCATAAGAAATAATTTTATTAATTTGCATTTAAACAGAGAATTGTCGGATAACTTGAAAATTTCCTTTTTGCTGATGTAAATTACACAACTTCGAAGAATCACATAAATTGGGTTTATACAGGGTGAGGAAAAAGTATGGAAACCCTTAAATATCTCGGAAACTACGGATTTTAGAAAGAAATATTTCAGATAAAAGTTGTAAGGTTGAAAAAGGTCTATTTACTAATCTTATCATTTTAACTTTGCATGGCGTCGCCAAGGTCAGACCAAGGTCATCTTGAATTTTTTAATGGGACACCCGATATATTATTAAATATTCTTGTAGTTTATCTCGAGGGCTTTCCAAAACACTAATAAAATATTTTTTCATAAAGTACTTTTTGAGTTACGAGGCTTGAAAGATACAGTATTTTAACATAAAATACAAAATATCTTGAGAAGCATTCAGTTTTCGATAATCTTATCTTGATACATTTTGCACAGAATAATGAAATCAAGCAATTGGTGTAAAGAAAATACATGATTAATTTGAAAAGAGAATATGTTGCTAAACACCACAAGTATGTACTTTGCCACAAAAAAGTATATGTATATTTAAAGTATACTTAAAGTTTATTTCAACGATGAAATAATTGAAAACAAGAAAACAGGAATAGAGATATTCTGTCACATTTCTCACCGGAGAATCTCTTGTCGGAACATATATAGAGAATCTGATCACGTGTATCTGG
This sequence comes from Crematogaster levior, assembly GCA_901521435.1. NCBI lineage: Eukaryota > Metazoa > Arthropoda > Insecta > Hymenoptera > Formicidae > Crematogaster > Crematogaster levior. Next base: position 54,666 of record CABEGB010001312.1, read on the forward strand.
TAGAGATTGAATTGCGGTTCGTAAAGAGGAGCCGGAAAGAGGGGACGTTTGGGAAATCGAGAACGAAATCCGTGACGTACAAACGTACACCGTCAGCGACCAAATGGGCATTTGTTTGAGAGACCATTGTCTGTCCATCCGATAAAACTGCATCCGGCGTTATTAATAGCATAAACGTGTAGCAGGGACGCCGGCAGATAACTTTCTTAGCAAAATAAATGAAAATCAGTATAATTTGCCTAGGATTTTACTAACTAAATTACCAATAATTTCTTCTTGCATTTTTTTAAAGTAAATATTATTCTTATAAGAAGTGCCTGTTATTTCTTATCTTTGTTTCTTATTATTTATGAAATATGTACTTAACCTTATTTTATTTATTCTTCTGAATAATTTTGTCTGCAGATATTAAGATATTATTGAAATTTTCAATATAAACTAAAGAATTAAAAAAATACATGTTAGTATAATTTCAATATATTAAGAATGTAAAAAATATATGTAAAAAATATATTTGTAAAAATTTATTAAACTGAATTATTTTTAATTTTATTATTACGCGCGGCGAATTGTTAAAATTTATTTCAAATTGTTAAAATAATTTTCAAAAAATTGCGTAAAGTATTTATTTTATTATTATTATTTTTTATTATTTACATACATATAAATTGTCTGATATATTTGGTATTTTCAGAATCTTATTTTCTTTTGCGATAAAAGACGAGCAACACTAAATAAAATAAAAGATTCGGGCGTAAGCATACCAAACATGATTGAAATTAGAACGTCGACGAAAATGCACGCGTCTTAATCATTAAAACCAATAATAAGTTTTTCTGTTGCGGTTTGTACGATGATATATGGAGACACGGAATGGATAAGTGCAGTTTGCACCACGCGCTTGGACGACTTGCCACATTATTCATCCACATTGGATATCCATAATTCATGAAGTTCGCGGTGCTCGCGTCTTCTTTTCGTTGTTATTTTTACCACTACGGTATAAGGGAAAATATATCACTCTTTGGTCATGTGTTTAATTCTATTGTTGTATCGTTAACTGATCCATTCTGTGTATTATAAATTTTTGCCGTTGTATACATATAATTAAAATATTGGAAAGAACATATACAGAAATATTTCAACAGATTAAATGATATAATAATTAAATAATTAAATAATATAAACGTGCGAGTTTAATCCTGCCAATGATTATGATGAAATTATTATTCATTCTTTTACACAGTCAATTAGTTGATAATATAATAGTTGCAAATATCAATAATTACAAATATCGAATATGTTTTGAAGGCAATTTATTTATTATTTCGCATAGTTGAACATTAAAAAATTTATAATGTATAATGTATAATTGCAGCTCTGGGTAAACACATACAAATTTGTAACTTGTTTCTCGTAATATTACACGTACATCAGATCCATTTGGAACATTCTAACGAATTTTGATCAATAGAATTTTATGGTAAAAACACAAAACGTGACATCTAACTCCATCAATGGTACAGCTATTTTCGTTACACTTTTTCAACTCCAAGTGACGAGTGATATCGCAGTTTTTAACTCAATGAATTACCGCAGTAAATCTCGCTTCTATCTTAATGCTTAGGCGCATGCTCACATTGTCGTTAATGATTTTAGCATGTGTGTGAGAGGGAGAGAGAGAGAGAGAAAGAGAGAGAGAAGTGTTGTATTAAAATAATTACATATTATTAAAATACTTACGCTTAATTATTTTCGATTATACGATTCTTTGGTCACTATTATTATAATTATTTATTATGTCTTTAATTCAACTTTTATTTTATTTATCTAAGTAGTTCCACAAGCCCCAATATCAATAGAAGGTCAACAAGTTGTCAGATTTATCAAATACTTGTATTTTCATATTTACTTTATAGTAACTGTGTTATACAATAATAATAATACAATAAACTGAACCACTAAATCATAGATTTTTTGGTGAACAACCAGAATAAACACAGCTTACTGAAACATAAAAGACTAACATATTCTCGCTTAACGAGCAATAAGTTTTACAATTGTAATTACAAATTTTCTTCGTTTCCGAATTTATACTTTTCAACAATGTATCTGAGTTGTTATGGCTTCTTATCAATCTAATTCGTTTTTTTATCCATATGTAACTTACTTCACTTTATATTGTATTAATCCAGTTTCAAACGTATTTCGTTTCTTGATTTCTTTTAATCTATTGTTTTTTTAATTAATATTGTGTTAATGAAAATTGTACGTTTCGACTTGTTAGTATAGTCGGAATACTAATTGTAAGTCAAAACGCATACATAACTATTATTTATCTACAATGACACCTTTCAAAGCTTTATATTTTTTAGCCAGTAACTTTCTGCTGGTTTATCTTATTTAATTAGCTATTCGCTAAAATAAAAAAGATTTCGATAAAACAAGTGAACGTAAACGTAAGTCTGACAGATTATGAATAGACTTGTAAACTTTCGCGGATATAAGTGTTAATATAACGAGGCGACAGAAGACGCGAGCGTGAGAAACAGCCGTGTTGTAGTCTCATTAACGTGACAACTCTAATCTAATCCTTTACGTTTAGGATCTAATAAGACATCGGGAGGGATTTAACAGTTTTAATCCCTGTCGGCGTGTTAGGTTCACGTGCGCTGGACCGCCTGTTGACGCAATTTAATCGTTTCACTTGTTTAAAACCGCGGCTTTACGAGCCCGTAAAATGTTCTCGCGCCCGGCGTGCAATAAATAATAAATTTTCGCTCGTCGTTCGCGTAAGTCCGCGTGATCGCCCGTCATGGATAAAGCTGATGCTATATGTGTAATTCCATAAATTACTCAAACATCTCGGTGTTGCGCTCTTTACGGAATCGCTAGAGTGTAATTTTTTCTAATTTATCGGAATCATAATTCTTCACGATAATTAATACTTTTTATTAAAACGCTTCGAGTAAACTAGCGGTACACACAGCATCCTGTAATTTTTCTTTAAGCACTTTCTTTAAGTGTATTATGTATTATAATATATTATAATACATAAACTGAATACTTTTGGTGGGGAAGGATAATATTTTTTCATATATGGTGCTTTGTGTTTAGAATATTTCGGGTCGTAGGAATTTCATACCTTCGGATATGGCGCCATACTTGCGACGGGACAGACATTCCGTTGCTCTCGTCTTCCCGATATTCCCGCGAGTATTGTATAACTCACGCAGCTCCATTTCTGCGTCCTCGTAAATCCCGTGTATTCGATATCGAGAGCAAATGTCGTTCACGTCTGCCAAATTTTGTACGTCACAAGTGATATTCTCAACAGACACGCTCCTTGCTGCTGCATATTGCATTTCGTCATTTCGACTAGACGTTCGCAAGAAGGGTCTTTATGTGTAACTCACAATGTCACAAAATTGATTGTGTCATGTGGTCATGCATATAAACTGGTTGGTATCCTGGCAAGTGGAATTTTTATTTATTCAACAAGAGAACTCTCTTGTCTACCAATATCACGAACATGCATTGGTTCTAAGATTTATTATTATTACTTTCTTTTTTACACAAAAAATTATTATTATTTATATAAGTTGAAATAAGTTGAACAAGCGATATAAATTATAAAGTTACAAGCAAGTAATAAAATAAGTCAAGCAAGGGTTAATTTATAATTGAAAGAACGATACAATTAAATTTAAAAAAAAGAACAAAGTTGAAAGATTATATTTATTTTATAAGATTAAGAATTATTATAAAACTGATTATAAAACTTTTGTTTTATTATTGGATAAAAAAAGAGAAACACACACACAACACACATAGATTTACAATTAGTCTTAGAATTTTTACGATGGTAGTGAAATCATATGCAGATACGTATAGATTTTATCCATCAGTATGGAGCATGTAAGTTATGGAATTAATACGTCCCAGAATTAATTTTCTTCAAAAGTTATCTATTATACATCCTTTCAGGAATGAGACTTCAACGTCACAAAATTCTTAACACACGTGTATATGTCATTATTTTTATCTGTATAAACCTAACACTCCCACCATTAAAAAAAAGTCCTGGTCAAATTAAGACATAATTCTAAAAACTAAAATAATAATTTTAAAACCAAAATCGGTAAAGCAACTAATTTTCTAAACATAGTTTACTCTTGTCATGCGTACTGGCACCGCACTACATTATTATTTGACTTTGTTAACTTAAATAACAAGCAACAAAATCGGTAACTAATTTGTTTAATGCTTCACTCTTGTATCTTTGTTCGTTTTTTATAATTTTTGAAGTTGTTATATTGTTATAATATATCGTTATGTTTTTGAAGATGTTATGAACAAATTCCAAAATAACATATTTTATGAATATTTAATTGGAGAAATCAGTTTAATGTTAAATTTATACTGTACGCGTTGCGTATACTTGGCGTAGGACACTATCTGTGACACTCTTGATGAGTTATTTTTAGTTATATAAGTTATTTTTTTATTTTCAATCGTTTTGTTCTTATGTGCTTACAGTAACCAGTACTTATCGATATCGTCATATAGATTCAATATTTTAAATATTCCTTTGCAGTAATTTTAGAGCACAAAATTCTAATATATCAATTTTTTTGTTTTTACGTATTTTTCAGAAGTGGAGATGTCTTCACACTAGTACTTTTGATGATAATTTCTTGTGAATTAAAGATATACGAATTTTTGAGTCAATTTTTGATGAATTTTTTAATCGGAATCGAATTGAATTTCATTTTCTTTTTTAAATCCGAATTGAATCAAATTTTATCTGAATTGAAGCGAATCGAAATTAAATCGAATCATTGAAATATAATTATCAATACAGTTATTATTAGACTTAATTTTAACGCGTAAATAGTAAGAAAATATTTTAAAAAATTTAATATTGATTATATGTATATGTATGTAAATTTTTCAAAAATAAAAAATATTTAAATTTATTTAATATAAAACTAATTTATTTAATTTAATATCACAGTAATGTGATTGGTTGAATCCAAAAGGTATTAATTAACCACATTTTAAAAAATCTAAGACTCTCGTTATAAATAATAATAACAAGAGAGAATAAAAAGGCCAATGTAATAGACGAGTTAATTGGATGATGTTCACATTCTATTATTACTTAGTTACACTGAGTGATTATAGTATTGAATGTACGCATTGTAGTATTGAATACATTTATTAACTTTAGATCGAGGAATATCTATTTTTGTTTACTTCATTTGCCAGAGTCTATGGAATCTTGTAACTTTTCTATATTTTATACTTTTGAATTTTATTTTTTGACTTAGTTCGTGAGAAATCGATCATGACATAGACATACATATAAAGAATCAAAGTAATATTGTTATTTGTTTAAGTAAATGTTTAAAAAAATTATATTGCTAAAAAAGACTACTTTAAATAAAAACTCTAAAACTTTGAAAATTAAACAAAAATCTTGTGAATTTTAAAAATTAAATTAAGGTAAAAATCATAATTTTTGAAAAATCAATAAATCATGTGTTTACGATGTGCAAAATTTTATTATTTAAATAATGTAAAATGAATAAAGAGTTAGAGTTATAATAAATAAATATTAATATTTCTACATGTATAAACATTCGTATAAATATTCTTCGAAAGGACATTAATCTCTAAGAGTGAAGTTTCGTAATGTTTGTGCGGGTTAGTATGCAAAAGGCGAAAAAATATTACACTGCACGTAATATCATTATATGCGTTATACATTCTGTCAAAAAAGTACCGGGAATTGGTCAATAAAAATATTTATTATTCACAAAATATTTATTATTCATTCAAATTTATTGTATCGCCTTCAAAGTAGGCCCTTTCCGAAATAATACACTTATGCCAACGAATAATCTAATCATCAAAACATTTTTTAAACGCATTTTCCGGAATCGACTTCAGTTCTCGCCGCGAATTCTCTTTTATGTCTTCTATCGACTGAAAACGGGTGCCTCGAAGTGATAATTTGAGTTTTGGAAAGAGAAAAAAGTCAGCCGGAGCCATATCAGGTGAATACGATGGTCGTTCGATGATATTTGTTGAGTTTTTGGCGAGAAATTCGTTCACAATGATAGCCTTGTGAGATGGTGCGTTATCGTGGTGCAAAATCCATGAGTTTTCTTTCCACAAACCTGGCCTTTTTCGACGAATTTGCTCTCTCAAACGCCGCATAACGCCCAGATAATATTCTTTATTTACCGTCTGACCTTCTGGCAAGAATTCCGAGTGCACAATACCGCGATAATCAAAGAAAACAGTCAAATCAACAGGCAAATCTTCCACCACATCTCGACCGCTTTTGAATGCACTGTACCACTCATATGCACGTGTTTTTGATAAAGTCGATTCACCGTAAGCCTTCTGTAACATTTTCAGCGATTCGGCACACGAAATTCCATTTGCAATACAAAATTTGAGACAAATTCTTTGTTCGATATTTTTATCCATTGTAAAAATCGCAAAACACACTTGAGATGAACTGACAAAATCGAGCACTGTAAACAAACTAAATGACAGATCGCGCTCAAACTTCACGTCAGGATAGAGGACAGTTGTGCCAACTTAGCAACAAAAAGAATTTTGACAATCCCTTTAAGCGGGCTTTTTAAATGATCAATTCTCAGTACTTTTTTGACAGAATGTATATTATACTAATTAATAAAAAAATAATTTTTTTTGTAATTCCACAACTTAATACACTATTTGGAATCTATTAAACATATTTAACTTTATAAAAATAAAAGAATATTCAGAACATGGAAAGTAACAAAAAAGCCATGCAAGGTACCAAAGATCTTATTCTAACTTCGTGTTAGTTCAAGTTGAAATTAACGCCAAAAAAATTCCCCGTCTGGGCTTTATATTGGATAATTAAAGTTTTTCTAAGCCCTATGCCAGGTCTTCAAATTATATTACAAAATAGTTACAGCACTGTGTAGAAATGTCGTACCATGGTGTGAGAGTTAACAAGAGTTAACGGGAAGTATGATTATAAGAGTGACAATATATAATGATATCATATTTATAGATATATGATAATCATATCATATTTATAGATATATTTGAAGAGGACCTAAATCACAGGTCGAAACGTAATAAACGTCTATTTTTATATCACTTGTGCCAGTTTGTTAGTCAGTTATTACCTTCTACTTTTATTTCTTATCACTGGCAAAGAGAAGATTTTCACATTTTTTAATATATAATGATTCACATTCAAATTATCTAGATTCAAAATTTTCAAATGGCTCAGATTCGAATCATTCAACCATCAGAAATTCGAATGTTTCTGCGAATAGATAGAAGAACAAAATTTGAAAGTAATGCGATAAATTATTATAGTACAAAATTAGCACTTAATTACGCTGTGGATCTGACTTTTTGGTATGAATGCTAGGATCATAATTGTTATTTTTGCTCAGATTTTCACTGAGAATATTTTTTTCGACACAGTCGGAGTGTGTGTTCTATACCCTAATTTTGTAGTCTTTTGCTCGTTATGCAGTTACGAGATGTAAGTTATGACACGCCGATATAAACGCCATTCGGATACTGGGACGAGGAAATTTATGATCGGTTGCTATCCTCGGTCCAGATTTTATCGACAATCTATCAATAAATACTAGAATGCAGGGGAAATATATGTCTATGCGGGGATTATATCAAATAAATCGACAGATGGGTGCGTCTAATCTAAAGGTTCTACGCAAAATACTTATAATCCGGAAACTCTCTATAATATACCGATATATACAATCTCATATGCAATATTCCACACACATTATTTCGCATCCCATGCATAATTCCAACGTAACATATACAGAAAAATTCGCAATCTCCACTTCAAGAGACTTTTTTATTTTTTATAGTTATGTAAAGCCTCTCACACGTCAAATTTGAATAACTTATTGTTTTTTTTAATAAAAAATAAATTTCTAAATTTTTATTTTTCTACACATTTTTGTGAAAATGATGCACACTGAAGTGCAAATTTATTTTCCGTTAGTTTCTTGACATTAGCGAAGCATCTAACGTAGATCTCACTCTTGAGAAAGAACATTTACTAACGAGTCTTGAGAAAGAAAGCGTTTATTTGATGCCAGAATAATGTCAAGATATGACACAGTATCCTGTACAGTGCAAAATTAAACTAAAAGTAGAATGTTTAAATTTTTAAATCAACAAACTTGCTTCTGTATGATTTAACGCGCGATATGTAGATACTCTTCTGACAATTGAGTAGAGTCACGTGATGCTCGACAAACAATATTAAATGTTTATTTTCGTTTCGCATCATTCATGCGTATCAATTGTTCTACGCAAATATTTTTCAGTACTACGGACACGCGACATGCATTATTGCCTTATTTATGCAGCCGCTGATTCAGCGTCGTGTTTGTCAAGCGCAAATTGCACGAAGAGTGCTATTTGTTAAATTGAGGACCGTTTTACCTGACGGCGCCGATGGAGTAGTTCATGTAGTACTAAATAATAATTGTGTTTATCGGTTTGCGACTGAGTTTATATCGATTTTGTATGAGTCGCCAGGCATCGTTAAATAAGCTGAAGTTGTTAAGCTGTTAAGAATGAATTGTTAAGAAAGATAAAACACTTGTCTATTTTCAAGTCACTAATTTATTTTCAAGGCACGATATGTTTCCTTGCGTTAAAGTTATTTATAGCAGAAAAGTGTTTTTCTCTCTGTGCGGTGTCGAGCTCTGGCAATATTTATTCTTTCTCAAAACAACTTTTAAAAAACTATATGAACTTAAAGCCAATCATTTTTTAGAATACATCATATTTGACACATCATATAATAAGTTAATATATTTTTATAATAAATACTGTACATACATATAAAGTGCTTTAAAAACACTTTTCGTTAAATTAAAAATTTGAAGTACATTAATGTGTAATTTTGCAAACAAGATGTTCTGACATAAATAAAGCTCACGTGAAATCGGCCGAAAAGGAAAGATAATGGTAGATAGAAAAATACAACAAAATATTTGGACAAAATTTCGCCTTTTGGCTAATTGTTAGCAAGTTCGCTCTGCTTAATAAAATTCGATTGTACCTAATCAACGATCTTCTCTCGATGCTTCATGCTGTAAAATCAATATCAAGAATCCATAGGTTAATACAATTTCTCATCCCGATTCCCGTGCTGAATTATGCACAGCTCCACCGATATTCTCTCAACGACATCGACGAAGAGTCATAAATGTTTTTAACAAGGTTGCGTTGAGTTTAGAAATTCATAGACCGACAAAATCCTCGTTTGCAAAACTTGTGTAAGATAAACTCTTGCTAATGCAATACGGACGTAGCTTGTAAATATTAAACGTTGCAATCGTAAGTGCGCATTTAATATTAATTATGTCTTTAAGGTCTCTAATGTTTCGGGGATTTCAACATCTAACATAATTGATTTTAAAGTATCTATATTGTATTAGGAATAAATATATAAATCTTATAACCAAATGAAATAAATTTAACCGAGCGAAATACGATTATTCAAAAATTCAAAATGCATTAACGTAGAAAATCCTTATAATGAAAAATCATAGTAATATAAATAATTTAAAAAAAAAACTAAGAAATGTAGAGGATTTCTGTGATTTTAAGGATCTATTATCTTATATTTCTCACCTCCCCTTTTCTCTCCCTTTTTTTCTTTAATAAAATTCATCCATATCGTTTATTTTTATTTAATTTATTTTACAAAATATTTTATATCATTCAAAAATTTTTCTAAAAAAATAAATTTTTAAATTTCTTTTTGCGTGTGAACCAATCGTTACAAATATAAGTAAGGGAAATAACAGAGTTGGGTAAAAATGTAATCTAATTAACAATTAAAGAAATTGCAATTATAATATAATTTTTAATGTTATTAATAATTATATTTTGTAATCGTTAATTATTGTAATTAATCGTTAATTATTAAACAATTAAATGAAATAATTGTGAAAAATAACATATAAAATTAATACAATTACATAATTATTAATTGATTGATGTAAATGTATTAGGTGTACAACTTTGCTTCCACCATTTTTTTCCGAAATTTGAGGCTTTATTGTAAAAAACTGGTTATACATTTATGATTCAAAGTATTGTCCATCGCTGGCCACTACTTTCTCCCATCTTTCGGGCAGCGTACGAATCCCGCGTCGAAAAAACTGGTCATCTTTTGAGGCGATCCACGCGCGCAAATCGATCCAATTTTTTACTTCTTCATAAGACCGGAAGTGCTGGTCAGCCAGGCCGTGTGCCATTGATCGAAACAAGTGATAATCAAAGGGAGCAACGTCTGGAGAATACGGCGGGTGGGGTAGGACTTCCCATTTCAACGTTTCCAAGTATGTCTTGACCACTTTCGCAACATGGGATCGAGCATTGTCATGCTGCAAAATCACTTTATCGTGTCTCTCGTTGTATTGCGGCCATTTGTCTTTCAATGCTCGGCTCAAACGCATCAATTGCGTTCGATACCGATCGCCTGTGATTGTTTCAGTCGGTTTTAACAGCTTATAATACACTACGTCGAGCTGGTCCCACCAAATACAGAGCATGACCTTGGAGCCGTGAATATTCGGTTAGCCGTCGACGTGGAAGCATGGCCGGGAACTCCCCATGATTTTCTGCGCTTGGGGTTATCGTAATGAATCCATTTTTCGTCCCCAGTCACAAAGCGATGCAGAAATCCCTTCCGTCTTTGCCTTTCAAGCAGTTCAAGCTGTTCAAGCTGTTCACAAGCAAACAAACGCCGTTCAACATCTCTCGGCTTCAACTCGTACGGCATCCAATTTCCTTGTTTCTGAATTATTCCCATGGCTTTGAGGCGTTTTGAAATGGCTTGTTGAGTCACTCCCAATAATCGTGCCAATTCTTTTTGATTTTGACATGAGTCTTGATCAAGTAATGCCTCCAATTCTGCATCATCGAAAACCTTCTCTCTTCCACCGCTATGCTGGTCTTCGACGTCAAAATCACCGTTCTTGAAGCGTTGAAACCACTCACGACACATTCTTTCACTAATAGCGGCCTCATCTAAGTATTTGAGAGCATTCGATGAGCCTCAGCCGCAGATTTCTTCATATTGAAGCAGAAAATTAAAACCTCCCGCAAATGACGAGAATTTGGTTCGTAAACTGACATTTTCAATCGAGAATAACTTTATGATGCAGACACAAATCGACTAATGTTTCTATGGGGTTATGTTGACAGATGCCCCAGTTTATTGTATGACGTCTATAATCTATTTATTTCGACCACCACTTACCGCTAAAGCCATCTATAGGAAAACGGCGGAAGCAAAGTTGTACACCTAATAATTGTAATTGTAATGAGGATAAACACAACTAAGAGTACGCTTCTAATAATATACAATATCTCGGCAGTCTAATCATTTAATAATACACAATATCTCTATCATATTTATATATCTATACCTCTATCTTATTTCAATTTGCTTATTCAAGCATTACATATTTTTATTAGATTGATATCTTATGAATCTATCTAAATATTGCAAGTATCAAAATTATAAATTATATGAACCGCTAAACATTGAGAGTAGAAACCAGCAAAATAAAACTACTTTTATGTTTGGTTGTTTGTAGGTAATATAAGAAATAAAATGGTTTATTAGATGTTTTAGTTATAAAGTTTGGTAATTATTTAGAATTATGGACCCTTCGATGACCTTGACCTTGACATATGTTGTCAAGGTCATCCTCCTGAGTGACATCCCCGGAAGGTTTTAGTCATCGGTCATTACTCGTTAAAAAGTATTAACAAAAAAAGTTTGAAAAATGTGGCCACATGTGCATGCTCTGTAATCAATCCTTTCTCAAAAAGTGCGAAATTTGAAATATGATGTAAGAGTGAAAACGCGTAAAACCTAGCTTCACGTCAAAAATTGCAAACCCATGTGAAACCTCACTTCGCATTAAAAAATATACGCGTGGAGGCAGTGTGTCCCCCCCCCCTTCGAGGGGCTCCACTACCGAGAAACTAGACACATAAGTGTGGGTGGAACTCGATTTGCGTGGAAAGTTGTAAACCCATGTGAAACCTCACTTCGCATTAAAAAGTGTACGCTGTATAGTTTCGTGAAACAGCCCGGTGGTGTGGCAAAAGATGGCAGCGTACACTTTTCAAGCGAGTTTCACCCACAGTTATGTGTCTAGTTTCTTGGTAGTGGAACCCCCCGTAGGGGGGGGGAAGTGGAACACACTGCCTCCACGCATATACTTTTTAATACGAAGTGAGGTTTCACATGGGTTTGCAAAATCTATCGTATACTGGTTATTTTCGGATACCATTTCAAAGTCATAAGAAATATCAACAACAGTAGGAATGGCATATACACACACATTGTCGTGAAACTTCTTTTGTTCATTGGTCATTGGCGGTGGATGTGTAAAGCTGTATTCAAAATAACTACTATATTTTTCAAACTTTTTTTGTTAATAACTTTTTAACGAGTGATGACCGACGACTAAAACCTTCCGAAGGTCACTCAGGAGGCTGACCTTGACAACATATGTCAAGGTCAAGGTCATCAGAAGGTGGTCCGTAATTCTAAATAATTACCATAAGTATTGTTATATTCTAAAAATTTTTTTTGACGGATTGATCGTAAACAAAGTTAATATCCAAATATTTTATGTTTAAAATATATTTAAATTAAAGAAATTATTTATTGCTGTTCTTTCTTTTTTCATATCATAAATCAAATTATTTTTTAGAATGACAGAGAGAGAGAGAGAGAGAGAGAGAGAAATAACACAAGTTCGCTAGATCTAGTCCTGTAATTACCTTAATCACATTTCAATTGATTAACACAAAACTCTTAGAATTATAGATGTTTCTATATTCTATAATTCTAATTAGAATTATAGATGTGAGAATTGTGATTTATAAGCATTTGCATGATGCAAGTACTTGAAAGCATAAAGTAACCGAAGAATAAAGTTTCGTTATTTATAAAATCTGAGAAACTAGAATCGATTAAAAGTTTCTCAATTATTAGATGTTTATCGATTCATTGTTTGAGACTCACGACTCACATTCTTTACTGCTTGTATACCTTTTACATTTTTAAATATTTGTAATAATATAGTAGATCTTCAAATTGTAAATAATTTTTTCTGCCTATTACACACATTGACATTTATTTTTGGATGTATATAATCGCCTCAATATTTATTACTCTACAAAATTGAACGAAAGCACGCCTCAAAGTGCTTTCATAGGAGTGCCTTTCGAATGCATACATTTTCATATTTTTATGCAAATATTTTATATTTGTTTATACAGACTTTGTACAGACAAATGACGACATCGACGCAGCATTACAATTTTATAAAAAAACTACAAAGAAATTTAAAGGAAAAAATATGAAGAGAAATTATAGAAAAGAAAATTCTGAAAAAAAATTGAAATATTTATATATTCTTTATTCACCGGAAAGCTCAATAAGACAATGATACGCTTAAACATGATATATACCCGAAGTAACTTACAGCAGTTCAAAAGATATTATTTCTATATTTGCGTTTGATCAAACATAATATATCATACACTTGAGGATTAATAGAAATATATGTATATTGTGGAATATTAATATTGCATTAAGATATTTCCTAGAAGCGCGCGTAGCATGTCAAGAACAGAGAGTCGTCAACTGTGTTTCGTGAGATGAATAAATAAATCCGCGTATGCGAGAGACGGAAGTTGTATGTGTTAGGAGAGAATCGAGGAAGTTTGTCGTCGAAGCAAATCGAGCATGTCGTAGATGTAATTTTCGTTGAAAATACATATCTCCAACATACCTCGCACGTTTTCTCTCTCTCTCTCTCTAGATTTTCTCTTACTCTATTTCTCTCGTAGCTCTCTCGAGCTAGCGATCGAGCATTCAATGATGTTCGTTGAAAGTCATTGCGTTACGTTAATGTTTAACGACAGCATTCTGCGCGTCACATTACTCCGAAATTGATGACACGAAATAATTCACGTTTCCAGTGCATTTGCATCGCGATGACTCGAAAAGTCTTTCTTTGCCCTTAAAACCTTTTTTCTACTGCATCGATCTGATGTCCAAAGAAAGAAATTAACAAAAGTATCATATGTAGAAAATGGTGGATTCGTGATAGCAATTTAATGTTATATATAATATATAATTAATTAATATATAATTAATATATAATATATAAAAATATTATATATAATATTTTCATTGAAATTAATCCATGTATTTTACACAGAATTACATCATTTTATATCTTTTCTCACACGATGATCTTGCTGTTATTTATTTATTGTATTTAAATTTTAATGAAAAATGAAAAAGTGTAATATTTTATATTTTATATTTCTTTATACATTTAAATATGACAATATATTTGTCATTTTGACATTTAGAATTGGGTTGTCTTTATACAAAAATTAATTGAAAAAATGATAATGAATTTAATTTAATGTCCTAGGCAGAATTTGTCTTTATTACGCTAAGATAAATCCTTTCTGAGTGCTAGTGAAAATACGATAGAAATACGAACTCAACAAACAAACAATTTTATTACGAAAATTCTTGACAAATATATAAGTAATATAATTGTCATGTTGGAACAAAGGCTGAAATCTAAATTGTATTCGCTTTTCTTGAAATACTATAGAGAACTAGATATTTGAGATATCTCCCTCCGGAAACTAATTTTCTGCAGTTATATTACTTTTAACATTATACATTTCAAGTTGAAATACTGTTAAATTAATGTCTAAATGAACCGAGAAACTCAATTTCGTTATTTGTGTTTTTTAAATTTCAGTTTGAGATTAAAATATCTTTTAACCTATTAATATTTAATTATTAATAGTTTATTTTTAAAAATTGTTACTTAAAAATATTAAAATACAATATTTTCCATTTATTCCTTGTTGAGAAGAAAATCGACTATAAATTGATTAAGAATCTGTTAAAAATGATGTTCAATGTAATTCTGCATGTATAATTAATATTATTTGTTATAATCAATATAGTGATTATTGACTTGTTTGGCTTATTTACGTGAATATTACTAATTATGTAGATAAATTTAACATAAACGCTGTAATTGATTTGAAATGGTGATAAAGTATGCTCGACAAACCGGATATTATCAACCGCGTTTCTAGTTTGATTTCATTGCTCGCATAATTTTGTTTATGACTCTTCGACATTTAGCTTGATGTGCTGTCGATATTGCTCCCCGTCATTCTAATTTAGGAACATATAAAGCATGTGGTTATGTTATCACAAATTAGCACATTACTTCGTATGGACTAAGTTTGAGTAATTTATTTATTCCAGTCTGCTTCATCCAATTTGTTCCAAATTATTCAAAAGAAATCGTAATACGAGTTTTAATTACACCATCACTTATTTTTTTAATTAAAAAAGTCTTTGAAATATTGCTTATCTTAAATATTAATATTTGAATAATACTATAATACTATAAAGACAGCAAAGTGATTTAATATTTTTAATATTTGTATGAAGAATTTCGAACATAAAAATGGTAAAAAAAAAGATGTCATTTACCTAGAAAAATACCTGTAAGCATTTTTTTATCCTGTTTTTTTATTTTTAGGAAAGGAGACTCTCATTTATCGATTAACTTTCATCAAAGTGACTAAGATAACCGGATCGTTTGTTGAAGAGTAAAGCAGTTTTTAACTGCTCTTCAACAAATCGGATACATGCGGTAATGCTTTATCTCCTTAATGCAATTAATGCACTAATTATTATCATTTCCTCTATTTTACATTTAAACACATGTTATTGTATTACGATGACGAAAATACCGCCACACTGCTTCGAAATTAATTCGATAACTCAACATTTGCACAAACATCCACAGGTAATTAAATGTTAATAGAATCGTCTGTCGTTCTCGGCCGCATACCGCTATTATGTTATTGCTTTATATACGCTCTGCTAACGTGGAATCGCGAGCAACCTCGTCATGAAAAGTTTCATCTGCGATTCCGCCGACATTATTTACGTGTCCTGCATTTTCACGAGGCTCATTCTACACATACGTGCCGATCGATAATGTTTCGGATGCACGTAAGCGAGTACATCCTTCCAAACGCTAAATTGTTGTGTCAGCCCGTATACTGGGTCTGGTGTTTGATTAAAGTTTTGTGTTTTTGTTGTGCTACTGTGGGTTGCGTACCTATCAAGCATATTTTTTCCAATAATTCTTTTTATAGACAATATGAATCAGCTACCAATTTCTCGCTATATTTTGACTATTGATAGACTTCGAGTTGATTGTTATCAGTAAAAACATCAAGCAGATTTACTATATGTACATAAGTTTCCAATATTGAATATTAGACAAATATTTGTAATTATTATTTAAACTAATAACTAATTCCAAATCTAACTAATTTCCAAATCTGCTAAAGTAAAATCTGCTTAAAATTAAATAGAGATAAAGTTTTTACCCTGTGTATTTTTGAATTTTCTGTTTTCTCAGTCGCTATTCTTTGAGTCTGTTCTTTTTAGCTGCACTGCTGAACTGGTGCAATAAGTTAGAGTGAAAAAATATATATTTGTCTCATTCTAACTTATTGCACTAGTTCAGCAGTGCAGCTAAAAAGAACAGACCCTTTATTATAGAGCTTTTGGGAAGTTAAACAATTCCTCAAATCAGACTCATTAACAACTTTTGTTAATTATAATCTTTTTAATGTCGACTCTATATTTATTAATTATTATATTCTAAAGGAAGATATGAGATGTTTTTTCTTTATACGTTCTATTGTTATGTTTGGTGACGTCCAAAATAGTACTCAACTAAATTTTTAATTAAAAAGTACTACTTAATTATCATTGATATTGTATTGTATAAACTTTGTTAGCACTTTCTTTCTTCTCTGAAGAAAGTCATTTACGTGATAATGCACCTTTTCATATAATGCGTGTACTGCTGCCTTGTTTCTTTTTATAAAGGGTCTTAAATCGTCAAATCGTTAAATGTCTTAAAATCGCCAGTTATCCTCTTAACGACAGATTTCTTAGATTTCACTTCTTGCAGCATGTTTTAGTAACATTTTTTTGTCTATTATATACTTTAACAATCAAACATCAATATAAAACTGTTCCTGCTTAAAAATATCACTTTGGAATATTTGAAATGGAATTTGTAAAAATATTTTAAATTACTCAATAAATAAATGTCGAACCCAATTCTATTATATTTTATTTACTTCACACAGCATAGTAACCACTTTTATAGATATTGCTCAACTTTTGACAGCTAAAGTTGAAACATATCGCAAATTTTTATTTGAATCATTTTTTAGTCTTGTCATTCATGTGATATAATTATTTTTTATTTAAAATCTATTGTAGCCTCAACATTTGTATCAGGATTTTTGTTTTGAAATATCCTAAGGAATTTGCCATTGAGAATGTGCCATTGAGATATTCAGTGATTTTAGGATACCCTGTATTGTAACAGAATAACGTGACTCTTACTAACATAAAAGAGAAAAATTTATTTATTCTTTTCTGTATTGTTTATACTTTTTTACAATATCAAGATGCACTCCATTTTGAAGGATGAGCATAGATACATACATGTGTGACTCATACATATTGTCATATACAATTGTCATATTGATGTCAAGCGACAAAATAGCAAACGAGTGATTTCAAAACTGTGGTTCTATAAATTCGTAATAAGGATGATCGCGACGTGAGTAGTGTCGATTCTATGTTTATGTATAACTGTCAATGAGACAATATGTATTTGTTTATTCTTGCACTATACTTTGATCTATTTGCTTATTCCTATTTAAGGCTTTATTCATAATATTTTATTATTTATTCTCATAACGGTTTCAGTAATTATGTAGAGATGACTATTTTTTAATTTCAATTTTGAGATGTGTTATCAAGGTCATCCTGAATAATGTTGTGAGTAATGTTGTTTTACCTGGTTTGTTATTTATTACAAAGTTATTAACAAAATAAGTTTAATGATTTTTAGCGAAACAAAATCTGTTATGTTATTGTACGGTTCCACATGAGTTTTCAACTTTATTGCAATTCTATTATTTTATGGTCCCATATGGATTTCCAACTTTTGGAAATTTAAAACTTTTGTGAAACTTAAATTGAAAGTTGGAAACCCATATGGAACCGTACGATAATAGATCTCGTTTCACACTAAAAACAATATCTGTAAAATGAACCTTGCGTCGCGTGAGAAGTTGGAAATCCATGCGGATTCAAATTTTGTTAATAACTTTTAATAAACAACGAGCGTCAACTAAAACATTTACAACATTCAGGGCAATGGCCTTGATAACATATCTTAAAATCATTGAAATCGAGAGATAGTTTGTATCTCTACATAATTATGTCATGATTTCTCTCGAGCGATTTCTTGATTTTCACGTCTTTTTATTTGATAAAATCAAATTGGATATTTTTACATTTGGCTTTGTTGATGTCTCAATGAGAAAAATAAAAGGAAAACAGAAAAACTTGTAATCTTCTGTCGAGAAAGCAATTATTCCCTGCGTCACCGATTTACTTTTTGTGCACGACAATCGAATTTCACAATTGTCGAGAAGCTGTTCTAGATTGTCGCGTCGAATACAGATAGTCCTTGTTCTGACTACCACAGAAAAGAAAAAGAAATGGAGAGAAATAAATTGTGCCAAGACTGTTTCGATAAGCGGTCGATGCCGCGAAAATAAAAAGACCGAGCAGCTCGTTCGCTATTTATTGCCTGTCGTACTGGTAGGTATGAAATGGTTTTTGGAGACGAGTCGAGCGTCGACCCACATCAAGCGCGATTGCGTTAAACCGTGCACGTCGAATATATATGTATATCTCTTGGTTCACAGGTTATATGAGCAATTTCCTGCTTGGTCGAGGTCGTTGTGTCGTAGATACTAATCCTAAATCTGTCAATCACTATTTTATAAGAAACGTCATTGTTTTTCGCTACCTGGACTTACCTTTGTTCAAATCTTTTTACTTCTAACTAGAAGAATCGGAAATGCTTGGGTTATCATACATAAAGTAATTTAAAATATCAAAGTTTTGCAAGTGGATTTTAATTAGATAATTTGGAATCGATTTTTCTCTACCAAAAATGTCGAGATATTGAGACTTCTCTTCGGAAAATAAATTATAATAAACTAAATATAATAAAATTTCAAAAATAAAAATTATTTTTTATAGCTTTAAATGGACCATTTAATAAAATTTTTTTCTTTAAAACTAATTATTAAATTATCTAATCTTAATAATTAAGTAAAAAAAGATACTGATCGAACAAATTTTCTTAAAGGAAATATCGATTCCGGATCAAAAGATAATACTTGACGACTTACTTTAGCATCGATATCTATCTATCTATTATACTTTTTCGTCTATTTCTTTGTCTGACATAAATGACCCAAATCGATAAAGCACCGCCATGTCGGTAAATGCATTTCTTTGCACCCACGCTTTCTTTCTCCTATCGTATCTGTGATTTGTTGGTCGTGACGCGTTGTTACTTTAGCACTTTATGAACGGGGATAATTAGTGTTAATTTCTGTCGCGCACGGTATTATCGCATCATTTTATTTCACATAATATATTGTAAGTAGACTAATTATCGATTAAACGCCAAGGGAATGACGTTAAGTTCACAGCCTGGCGGTTTCCGATTCACGCCACGTTGTTCAATCACGAAGATTGTCGATTATGAATTGAACTCTGGCGGAAAGTGGTAGCGTAAGGAAAACTCGCACGAAATTAGTCTGTCAGCTTGGTTAAGAAGTGAAGAGTACAATCCCTCACGAGGAAATTAAAAAAGAAGGACATCGATCGTAACCGAGCTCGGTTCTACGTTATTCCAATACGGCTCCTCTTGAGCGGCTCCGCTTTTTTCTCGAACGAGCCACCTCTTCGATCTTCCCTTTCATCGTTATTGCGGTTGCACACGTGAGGTGAAGTCTCAAGAACGCGTATATTGAGTTTTATACCTATTTACATTTCTTGACGCTATACTCTTCAGTTTGTTATATTGCCGCAGGGTCGATTTGAAAAACTGTCCCTTCAAAGTGAGAAACGTGAGAAGTACTCATTTTCGGATTTTAATAATCCAGCAATACGATGGAATTTAATTTCTCTAGTGTGCATGGGAGTTGAGAGAGAATTAAATTTACTTCGCTGTACTTTCGCCAGTACCTTTTTCTCTCCGAGTATCGAATTTCGCGAGAATGCTACCACAACGTACTGCAAGCATCTGTTCAAAACACAGAGTTTTACACGGTGCGTTAGAATTTAATCATGAACTTCGACTTTTAATGAGGTTCGAGTGTAATCTCTAACAGCAAGAATCGATTATAACAAAACCGACAAATACACCTGCGTTTGACGCAAGGCATGTTGATTAAAGCTGAAAAATCTCCTTTGATGAGGAAGTTTCGAATTTAATCCCTGTAAGTAATCGAAGAGCTCTTTTCTACGTGTCAATGAGGTGATATTTCGATTTCAATTGCAAAATGTCTAAGTGACTTTTTTTTTATAAAAAATGAAGAAGAATTTGCTTCGTTCTAATCAGCAATTATATATGTGTGTGTGTGTGTGTGTGTGTGTGTGTGCGTGCGTGCGCGCGCGCGTGTAGTTTTCTTACCTCACTAGTATTCAATGTACAGTTTTGTACAGTTTTAACTTTAATAATATCAAAATTTTTTGCAAGTATTTAGTAAAATATTGAAAAATTAAAAATTGTTAATATCTATGGGTGCTTTCCAGCAACGAAAGTCATACACTGTGTGACACAGTGTCAACTTGTAGCTGGAACGCTTATAAGCTTATTTTATTACCAGAAGTGTAGGAATATTTTATATAAATTTGTCACTAGAGTTTTCAGACGCCATATAAAGTTGACATGTGTTTTTCTGCATGCTAAGTTATCTAATCATCCTATTTTTGGGCTACATGTATAGTATATCGTCGGCTGAGGGGTAGAAGAGGTCATCTCAGATTTTGAGAGTTAAAAAGGGTCATCTCAGATTTTAAGAAACAAAAAGGGTTATCTCAGATTTTGAGAGTTAAAAAGGGTCATCTCAGATTTTAAGAAACAAAAAGGGTTATCACAGATTTTGAAAGTTAAAAAGGGTCATCTCAGATTCGAAAAGTTAAAAAGGGTCATTTCGATTGCAATTAATAAAGAGGGAGGAGAAGGAAGTGAAAATTCAAGATATAACACAAAAATAATTGCGTTTTTTGCTATTTTCTTGCATTTCATTGAATTTATGCATGAATTATTGATGCAAGGTTATTGTACAGTTATAAAAATGGTACATTATTCGATGAACTTTGTTTGAAAAAAGTTAAAGTGCAATATCTTATGGTTCCTAATTTTTACGAAATCACCTTACATATAAATATTATATTAGTAACAAAAATTTTTTCAAACAAAGTTCATCGAATAATGTACCATTTTTATAACTGTACAATAACCTTGCATCAATAATTCATGCATAAATTCAATGAAATGCAAGAAAATAGCAAAAAACGCAATTATTTTTGTGTTATATCTTGAATTTTCACTTCCTTCTCCTCCCTCTTTATTAATTGCAATCGAAATGACCCTTTTTAACTTTTCGAATCTGAGATGACCCTTTTTAACTTTTCAAATCTGAGATAACCCTTTTTAACTTTCAAAATCCGAGATGACCCTTTTTAGCTTTAAAAATCCGAGATGACCCTTTTTAGCTTTCAAAATCCGACATGACCCTTTTTGATTTACAAAATCTGAGATTGTTTTTTGCTATTTTCTTGCATTTCATTGAATTTATGCATGAATTATTGATGCAAGGTTATTGTACAGTTATAAAAATGGTACATTATTCGATGAACTTTGTTTGAAAAAATTTTTGTTACTAATATAATATTTATATGTAAGGTGATTTCGTAAAAATTAAACTAAAAATTCATTTATTTTTACCGAAATAACACTCCATATCAAAATAAGTGGTACCAACTCTAAAAATTTTAGTATTCGTGAATGACGATACCGTCAAACTTAGCATTTTAGCTGTGTACGCTTGTGTCGATTTGTGTCGTAGTTGGAAAGCACTAGTGTGTTACACTGTGTTACACAGTGTCGCCTGTGTACGTTGCTGGAAAGCACCCTATAACTTTATGCATTGAGATACTATAATTTGCATTTTTCATTTTGTAGTATAGAATTGAGAAAAAAAATTCTTTTTTTTATTAGGAATTATTAACTAATTTCTTTCTTATATAAAATAAAAATAGCAAAGAAGAGAGAAAAATATATATAAGACAAACGCATAAGATCTGTTATTTCAATAAATCTACGTTTGTAAATATTTCATTCATTTTATCGTTCTAGAGTTAAAGCACAATTTGTTTTGAATAAAAATAGGACGCTTCTTCCAATAATTTATTAATCATTTTCCTCAGTATTCTCTCAGTCTATTGTCACAAACACTGATTGTTAAATCCTGGATTGGGTACGTTACTTAAAAGTAACGCGTTACCGTTGCCGTCACTTTTGGTAAAAAGTAACTCGTTACGTTATTGATTTTAAAAAGTAGTACGTTACTTACACTGTTACCGTTACTTAAAAAGTAACGATTTGTTACTTTTTTGTTACTTTTTGTAATGTTAAAATAAGTTATTAGATTATAAAATAATACGTAATAATTACTGTTAAATAAGTAATGTTAAAATTATAACCTCTAAAAGGTAGTCTCTATATGGCATGTGTTTTTTATGTTAAACTTATCTAATGATTCTAATTTATATTAAAATCTTTATTTTTTATACTTATCTTTATGAAAATTTAAATTATTATTGTTAATATCAATTTTGTCGATTTTTATTAAATATAGCAATATTTTCAAACATATATATATATATATATATATATATATATATATATACAATATATATACTAGCGGACCCGACAGACGTTGTCCTGTGGAAACGTAACTCCAAAAGTTATAAATTTTTTTAATCAATCATAAATGGTTAGGGTTGTTTTTTTGAAAAATTATGTAAGAAAATAATTATTTCTATGATACCTGACTCCACTACGCGTACAGTTATTGCAACTTGACTTAGCAATTGTGTGGTGTGTGAGAACTTACCAAAAATCAACTACAATTTATGAATTAATTAATTAATTTAAAAAACTTATTCTATCGGATCGAATTGTAAATCTAAACCATTCTCGAATCAACTTAATCTTACATAAAAAATTTCATAAAAATCGGTCCAGGCGTTTAGGAGGAGTTCAGTCACTAACACACGGACAGAAGAAATATATATATAAAGATATGTATATATTATATATATATATATATATATATCATTAGTAAAAGTACATTTTATTATTCACTAAACCAGTACTCTAAAAATCCATAGTTTAAGTTAATATAAGATTTTCAGTATTGACACAACACAACACAACGATTATCAGACTGCAATATAGAATGCCTAATATAGAATGTACAAAATATTTTTCAAAAAATAAATTCAGAATATATTACAAAGTATGAAAATATATATTTTATAATTGCATTTATTGCACGTAACCTTATATATACTATATGTATAAGATATCATATTAAATACATTATATTTACGCATTAAAGAGAACTTTTTTGCTGAGACTTTAAATCTCAAAATAAAATAAAATTAAGAATTTTTTGCAATTCTGAAACAACATAAACATTTTATTATTGAAACATAAATAAAATATATATTTTGGACTCTCACAAATATAGTAACTTATATAATAACTTATATAACAATATATTTCATATAATAGAATATCTATATAATATAACAGATATATATATATTTTATAAGAGTATCTTTAAGAAATGTTTAAAAAGCTTTTACATTTTATCGAATATCTTTGTTTATCATTAATTAATACGCGCGACCTGTGTGCAATCTATTGAATACATATAAAAATAATAGGACATCAAAGTAACGGTAAAAGTAACGGCTGATTTGTTACTGTTACTGTAAAAATGTAACGACGTTACCGTTAGACAGAAAAAAGTAATAATCGTTACCAAAAAAAGTGACGGTAACGGTAACGGCGTTACAAATAACGCATTACTTCTCAACCCTGATTAAATTGCATTACGCATTAATGCGTTTGTGAGACAGAATGCGGAGTAGACAGAGGAAATCTCGTCGACGAAATCTCAAGCTTTCGCGTTCTCGCGCGCATCGCATACGTGCCTGCGCGTGCTCTTACTACTCGCACTCGGATATTCCAATGCAATTACCGTGCTATTTGACGGATTAAAGCGCCCCTTTCTACCCATCTGCGCGAGATTTCGTCCAATATAATTGCGTGTGTATGGTACTGTTTAATCGTTGCGAATTACAACAATGCAAATTATACATCTCGGGAAACCGATGCTTGCTTATGTAATATTACGCACATCGCAGCGATAGGTCTCGTAAGTGCAATAATATTATGTAATTACCCTTTAATCGTTAGTTAAAATCTCAAAATTTTCTCTAAAAAATTCCTTAAGAAAAAGAGATAAAAGGAGACATAATAATAATATAAAGAAAGAGAATTTCTAAGAGAGATTATTCAAGAGAGGCAAATATAACATACTGCTTATCTTAGATATTTCGATATTTATTGGCGAGAAATTGTGTAAACTCTCCTTGTCCATATTTACATGATTCTTAATTAAGTGGACATGGTACATGAAGAGTGATCCAGAAACTTTTTTAATAAATAGAAATTTTCAGGTTTACAATCTGGAAAGTTTTCTTCATTGAAGTTTTCCTTGTCTTCTCTTTTCCGAATATTCATGTATTGTAATTGCTTTGTTGCAGATAGCGAAAGTGTTCTCTTACACATGGACCATGGGTATCTTTCTATGCAAAGCAGTGCATTACATGCAGAGTGTGTCGGCTATCTGTTCGGTCGTCACCCTTACTGCGATGTCGATCGAGAGGTGAGATTACTTGTACTGCCATGTCGATTATACGTTGTGGTTATTAGGCTCGTAACTCGCAAATAGGTCAATCGATTATATTGGAAAAGAATTTCCAAACGTTCGAGACTCAACGAATAATACGAAGCGCGTGCTGTGTAAAAATATTGTGTGCCATAATACACATATACAATCACAATTGGATGGTTCTTTGAATTTATATTGAGTATCCAAAATTGCATATGCAATTGTATTACACATGCGATTTTAGATACTGTACAAGTGCAATTTTATAAAATGTTTCAGGAAAAGTGCTGTAAACAATAACTTCCAACGGGAAACTTTTGTATGATAACAAGAATTTACTTCGTTTATTGTATATTTGAAAATAGCGCGACACGATCAGTTCATATAATTTGATGTAATTAGTAAAAAAAGAAATATTATTGCGGAAAAATGAATATGCAATTTTAAACAAATGCAATATTAAGCAAATGTTATAATAATTTTAAGCAAATGTATATGCAGCGTCGCGAATAATGCAAATGGTAGAAATTTCAACGCGTGCTATTAAATAAATTGCCACGAAAATGTGTAAAATATGCTTTGTAATACAACGTCAAATGATCCTTTATCAAAGCATAAAAAGGCAACATGCAAAATTTTCAGCTGTCGAATAAAACTGTTTTTATGCAAAAGCAGTATCTAGTGTTTCACGCTAACTTTTAGATTACGTAATTTCAAGGTAATACTGACTAACGCAACAGAGATAAAATTCCAACATTTAATTGGTACACCTACTTTCGACTTTGTCCACAATATAATGCGCGCTATCATGTTATACACAAATAATATGTGTAATGATTAATTTAATATTATTGATTAATTTAATATTATTATCTCTTTTTTATACATGATAAAATACATATATGATATGATAGAATAAATTCATATTCTAATAAAAAAGTCTTGATTATTGGTAGTATTTTATTTTAGCTTGTGTATTAAAAAAATAAAAAAGTTGAAGGAATTCATAAAATGCAGAGTATATATTTATAGGATATATGAGCTTTAGACAACATTACATCAAAATATTCAAATATAAAAGAAAATTTATTCATTTATAATAATTCTACATTGATATTCACAATCTTAACGTGGTAATATTTGAATCTTTCGCACATTTTGTGCAGCTATATTCCGTAGAAGAAGTAGAAGAGTTAAGAAGAGCTCTTTCAGCTTAGCAAAAAGATTGCCGGAAGGAACCAGACTTCCGGTCGCGAGCGGGTGCTCTTCTTTTATTTCGCTCAGACGATTCATCCCACGTAACAATCTTTATGCTCTTCTTCTTCTCCCTCTCTCTCTCTCTCTCTCTCTCTTTCGTGATTGAATGATGACAACATATTATAACAGAAATATCTGGATGAAGTTATGTCTGCGAGATTGAAGTTTGAGGGGAAAGGAGAGTATGATTAATCAAGATGGCGGTGACGAGATACATAACCAATCACAAGCAATACCTCGTTTCAAATCATGTCAACGGGATGTGAAAATAGATACATGGTGTAAAATCTGATCAATCAATATAGCGATGGATTTTTCCTTCATCTCCCAGACTTCGCTGCCCTCATTCAAAAGGATGTCTTACACTTTATCTAGGTATTTCTACGCTCATGAATACTTTGAAATTGAATATCCATCGTTAATCTGAGAACTTTACGTCACCCACGGAGCAACTCAACGGCGATCGTCGCCTGATGTTTGTCCCTTTTTTGACCTCATGCTTGTGAGTCGAAAGGAGCGGTAAAAAGAATTTTCCGTCTTGACGTTTTTCCTTGCATACCGTCTCGGGTTATGATGTGACATCAATCGTCGCGGAGTCAAGTGAGATTACCCGGAATATCCTGACGATCGACGTACTGTATACGATCGATTGTACATGATAAGATTAATTACGTAACCCTGACAAACATCTAGCAGGGTTGTTGCATTTCCATGAAAGAACTGCGGGGCGAGTGTAGCAATTATGGCGCCATGGACGGCTGTCACAGACAACTCGGCGACTTGGCGCTACTTCAAGGATGAATCTCGTGAAAGAACCTACGAAAGAAAAGTCTCGACTAAAATTTCACTCTCTTTTCCGAACGTATCTGAGTTATTCTATCTATAATGAACACCGTCTAATAATGAATAGTTGTAAAAAATATTGTTTGAGCTTTTAAGTGGAAAAATTGATTTACAAGACAATTTTATTCACTTTTCATCTTTTACCGGATTTCTTTCTCTCTCTCTCTCTCTCTCTCTCTCGCAGAGACTTGCAGCGATGACTTGATGAAATTTTACTTAAAGGAACTGAAGCACTCTGTATAATTTTATTTTGTTAAAGATTGATCTCCTTAGTACTGATATTTAGGAAGTAATGAGTCAGAGCGAGATTAAAATCACCGCTTGTTTCGCGCAATTCTTTCATGTACCGAAAAGTTCTCGAAATAAAGGGAAGAATAGGAGAAAATGAATAAATATGCGAAGATTCGTCGTGTTTAGCTTTTTTTCCACGGGACGAGATGAGAAGGAGAGGAGAGTATGCAGTAATTAGGTAACTTTGCGAAATGAAACAGTAAGTTTTCACGATGTCAGGATCCAATTCAACTCAGTTTTGTCATGAGTTTCGAGGCTCATAAATCTACTCGCAGACGGAGATATTTCTTTTATTTATAGTGCTCGCTATATCGAGCCAACTTCGCAAACACTTCCCCGTTATGACTAGCTATAAAATTCAAAAACCATTACTTGTCCCTCTCTCAATTCTGATTTACATTTGGCCATAAAAACTTTGAATTTATTTGCGTAAAAAGAGCTAATTATTGATAACAATTTTTATGTGGTATATGTGTATTTGCGATAAAAATTCTTAATATTATACAAAATCTCGTCTTACAAACTTCGCAGATGATGATGAAATAGTGAAATGAAAATTATTGTATTTTAACAAAATTAGTTTTGAGTTGCTTGGCTTACAATTAAATTCAATAATTAAATCATTAATTAAATGTAATAATTATACTTAATATTTATAAATTTAGAGTTAAGGTCTGAGATATCTTGCGTCGTTAAGTCACTAATTGTAATTTTATTCTTTAAGCAATTTCATTTGAATTCGGATTATTTGCTCGTTAGCAATTTAATCCGCAGTGCATAATTACTAAGAAAATCACCTCGAATAGATCTGTTGAAGCACGACAATTAGATCGCATAAGCAGCTCAAAGAAACTTAAACTGCCAATAGTCTTAGCAGTAGTGTAGCAACGTGATACAATCGACGATGGTAGTAATGCTAAACGAAATCAAATGCAAGGGATACTACGTACAGAATGCTCCTAATCGATCTATCTTCTTTCGCTGATGGTTCGTGTAGTTCCACATAAATGAATAAGCAGACTATCTCGATATAAAGACTACTTGCTCTTGTGACGTATAAATTCTATTTACGTATTTCAGTAGTGTGGTAAATATGTTTAACAATTTTTTCTGAGGCCGCAATTACACGAAAAGCGTTTCAGACAAACTTCACTGTACAATTCGATGTATATGTATTACACGTCAAATTTTCATCTGCAATAAAGTTCTTCGTGTAATCGAAAAGAGGACTTATGAAACAAGAAAGTGCAAAATTTTTAACTGACTTTTAAACTTTGAGTTATTGCCATCGAACGATACTACGTATCAAGATCATATGTCGCGTTACATGTCTTGACAAAGATATATGTGCCGTAATAGATATACCAAACATATTAGAATGTCAAGTAGATTAAAGTATTATTAGTGGTACTTTTGTAGTTTTATATCTTTTAGTTTTATATATATTTTATACATGTATTTTTTATACATTTTATATATATTTTTAATATACATTTTATATATTTTTTAAAATATATCTTATAATATTTATAAATATATTATATATATATAAATTATATAAATATATTATATAAATTTGTAAATATATTATATGTATATTTTTAAAATTTATTTGATTTATACTTTTGCTATTTATTATTTTACTTTTGATTTATTATTTCTATACTTTTTTACTCTTTTCTAATTTCATTAGCATTGAAAAAAGTATGCGATCACTGTAATGTCTGTAAATGATCGAAACAAGTGCCGCTTAAAGATGTTACAAGCGAATGTTTACCAGTGCTCTAAAGAGATTGATTTCAATGTTGTTATTTTCTCCGTGACACAAAGGAATTACTCGATCTAGAAACGTGCGGATTCACTCGTGTCGTTTCGAACATCTTAATATATAATTCCCTCCTCTACCGGAGAAAATCACCACTAAAATGCGAAACGATTTTCGCATTGGCGGCAATCTCGCGCGGTCATAAAATACGAACGGTTTGCGAGCGATAAAAAGTCGAACGATAGCTTGTCGTTCGTTCCGTTTAACACGACTCATTCGCCGCTCTTATCGGCGACTCGTCTGATTCTTCTGCCCATCGTGCGCGCGCGCTTAGGACGATTTGTATTCATGACAATAATATCGTGGTCGAAAACAAGGAGGCAGGTGTTTAGTTTTTTTTGGTTGGACGTGAATAAAAAGAGACCAGACGGAAACTGCGACAGCGAAGTCTCAATACAGCGTAAATGCTTTTCCGTTCTATTACACGCGAATTGAGATCCTCTATCTATAATGTACTTATTTATTATAATTCTGTTCTTCCTTTTACATCAGTTAGAATTCGATGGATTTTTTTTCCTTTTGGTGCCCTGTTTTAACTTTTCCCTAATTCGAGTGTCTCTATGCAGTTTTGTGCGACTAATTCCACTTCCTCTCCTCTTGTCGTCCTCACAACTTGGAATAAAATACCTCTAATCCGAAAACTTTTGTTCTAATAATGTTGATTCTAATAATATATTCCATTTTGTGTACATACTAGCTGTATACAGTGTACTTTTTCAATAGATTTTTTAAATCAACTTGCAATTCGTGTTTCCTTAACGAAAATATCAAGGGAGAATTTCTAATGACTTATATTACATATTTGTGTAAATCTCGCGTACACGAAACTATGTTATAAAATCTTAAAATAAAAAATGACTCGACATAAAGAGATTGAGAAATAAAAATTAATAATGAAGAATGTAGATTTGTCATTTAATTTCCTTTCTTGATACTTCGTTAAAAATCTCTTTCAATCATTCACAAAATGGATATCTCAATATTCTCGTTAACGAAAAATCAATTTTTAATTAGAAAAGCAATCTACCATAATAAAATAATAAAATAGTAGAAGTAATATATGTATAAAAATTTAGATACATTTTTATTTTTTAATCTTTAAAAATTTAAAGATTAAATTTGAATTTTTTATTTCAAAGAAATAACAGAGAAAAATTTTGGTAAAGAAAGATATCTGCTATACATATATACATTTTATTTACTTTGTTTGATAAAATTTTTAGCTCTTAATTAGAAATTGTTTATTTTAAGTTTATCTATTGAATTATGTCATTTTATTTTGTAATGGTTAGAAGGATACATTTAATATTTATTGTGTCAAAATAGTCAATTTTACTCGGATTTCATTTTGGTCGCATGATTATCTCGCAATAATTATCTCGAAATAATCGGTAAGAATATCGCATCGATATCTGTAACAGAAGAATACTGCGTGTGATCTGTGAAATGCTACGCGTTCATTCAATATAATAATAATAATTTCGCCGTTATATGATCTTTTCGCGAATTGCGGATTATTTTTCTTATGTCGCAGGCAAATCATTCACGAAACACATTTAAATTAATATCCGCGCCGCGTCAAATAAAATTCTATTTTATGAGAAATGTTAGTCTGAGAACAAAATGAGACAAAACGAACTTTGAATTTATATTTAGAAATAGCATCATGAAGACCGTGATTGTTGTATAAAGCTCTCTCTTGAAAATACTTTACAATTGTGCTTGTGTAATGCTTAATTTATTCGTTAATAAAATTCTTAATAAAATAATTGATCCTGTTTCATTAAATGTAATTTTTAACATTATATATATTCGACAATATATTAAAATACTTTGTTTTATTTCTGTTTTCGTTTTATTAGTAATAAAGATTTTTAATAATTTTTTAATACAAAAGTATAATTATGTTATTATAAATATATTGAAAGTTTTCTCTTTCGAAAAAATAAAATATAAATATAAAATATAAATTTTAACTCTAAATTTTATTTTGAAATAATTCTGATACTATTTCAGGTATTACGCAATAGTGCATCCAATGAGAGCACAGTACATGTGTACCATAAGCCAAGCCCGTAGGATCGTGATCATAACTTGGATCGCGGCATTTCTGCTGGGAATACCAATGATGTTTACACAGGTACGTTCTCAACTTATAGTCAACATTTTTTAAATAAAAATTTCATCGTTCTTAATTTTTTCCGTTTTCCTTAAGCAGTAGTTTTCCTTTTTGATAAGTCTGGACTATATACAATCATTTTATACAAACGAAATGCACTGACACAAATTAATGAAATTAACATGAACGATTAAATACATTAATTATATACAATTAATTTTGGTGTTCTGCTATTTGTTTTTATCCGTAATTTTTGTGAAACGCGTTTAATTTTTTACTATTTATACTTTGAGTTATAGCACAGTTTTTGAAAGAAAACTTGATTTCAAATTAGAAAAAATATTGGCCTGCTAATATTTCAGTCACTTTATTTAAAACCAGCTCATATCAGGAGACGCGGTAGCGTCTCCGGCCATGTTCAAAATTTTGGACGCTACTAGTCTCTTATCCAGAAAGTTTAGAATCGATTTTTTGGGGTACAGAACTATTAAAATATAAAAAATTTTGAAGTGCATGTAGCATATTCTGAAAGGTGGCATCGCCACGAGTAAGTTAAGCCAAAAAAAAAAAAAATTGGTCAAGCCGTTCTGGATATACAAACGGTCAAAAAGTGATGTTTTTCATGAAAAATTGTTCTCTGTCCGCAGTCATGTATGTACTTCTCTTCTCTCTTACCTTTCACTCACACCTCCCCCAACTTCCACTCACCCTCCCCTCCCCTCATTTCCCTTTCTCACCACGCCCCCCTTCCCTCCCCTCCCCCTCTCTATTTTTTCATTTTTTTCGCTTTTCTTACACTTTTTCATCATCTTTCACCCCCTCTCACTCTTTCACACCCTTTCTGGTGTATTTACCATTTATTAAAAATTTTCAAAAACCACCCCTTGATGGTGAAATTTAATATCTCAAAAATGGTACATCGCAAAAATACGGGGCCTGTGTTATTAATTAAGGTTTCTTCTGGGGTTAATTTACCATTCATAAAAAATTTTCAAAAACCACCTCTTGGGGGTGAAATTTAATGTCTCGGAAACAGTGTTTTGCGTTGCAAAAATATGAGACTTGTGCCGTTAATTAAGGTTTTTTATGGGGTCAATTTATCATTTATTAAAAATTTTCAAAAACCACCCCTTGAAGGTGAAATTTAATGTCTTGTAAACGGTGCATCGCAAAAATACGGGACCTGTGTCGTTAATTAAGGTTTCTTATGGGATAGATTTATAGTTATCTTTAAAGAAAAATACGTAATTGCATATTGCAAATAGCATAACTTTTTTTAAACTTTGCGTTTTTTTTGCACCAATTGATTCATATATTTGTACTCTAAAAAGTAGATGATATCCCAAAAAATATCATAAATGAAAAGGTCAAGCCATGTTCAAAAATAGAAAACCCTCAAGAATTTGAATTTTTACAAATTTAAATGATTATCTAATAATATATTACCATGAAAAGTAACTGATATATTATACAAGGTGCCAATTCAAAGTGAACATACATAAAGTGTATATTATTTAAATAAATTAATAAAATAAATAATATAATAAATTTAATAACATATTACCACGAAAAATAACTGATATGTTATTCAAGGTGCAAATTCAAAATGAACATACATACATAAGGTGTATATAAGTAAAATTGATTAAAATTTGACTCTAAGTGAAAGTACATAAGTGATATGTTATTCTTAGTGCACAAAATATAAAAGTCGTTTATTGAAGTTTGATTTGAAATTTATACAAACCTGGACAATGAAAATAGTTGCTTGTAATTCCAGAGTACTAATTTGTTAATTACTCGGAAAAAGAACATGGCGGCCTGCTCTCAAAAAACTTCGATGCGTTTCTCAGTATCCACTTAAGAATAATAATACTTACATTCCGATTCATCCGACACAACTTGTCTCTGACTATTCAATAAGTTAGTAGTACTGTTAAATATCAATCACATATGTCACCCTGCCCAGAGAGAGAGAGAAAGAGAGATAATGCAAATATTTAAATTAATCATTATCAAAACACTGTTAAATTTTATATATGCACTTTAAGAAGCATGTCACTTACTTTTCAGAGTCAAATTGTGGTAAATTTTGTATCTATATTTTAACGATATTTATTTCGCACTTGTATCTTGAATA
This sequence comes from Crematogaster levior, assembly GCA_901521435.1. Lineage (NCBI taxonomy): Eukaryota > Metazoa > Arthropoda > Insecta > Hymenoptera > Formicidae > Crematogaster > Crematogaster levior. The sequence goes on from CABEGB010001312.1 coordinate 88,239, forward strand.
ATTAATATCTGATTTTTTATAGTTGTATGTTACGTCAGATAATCACTAATCTTTTTAAGCGTGTAGCTTCTTTGTACTTGACATGAGAACTTTTTTACTTATGAATTTTGGGTTTATTTAATATTTACCTGTTTCAAACAATACAACACTTTTTGATCAATAAATTACTCGCTGAAAATATGGCATAACAAATTCAAAATCGGAAATTGATACGAAAATTCGAAATTTTACTACAGAAAAGTTGGAGATTTTTAATCTAAACCATTTTCATAACTTTTTCATTTTAATTATTTATTCCATCCATCGAAAGTTTTTTGAGAGCAGGCCGCCATGTTCTTTTTCCGAGTAATTAACAAATTAGTACTCTGGAATTACAAGCAACTATTTTTCATTGTCCAGGTTTGTATAAATTTCAAATCAAACTTCAATAAACGACTTTTATATTTTGTGCACTAAGAATAACATATCACTTATGTACTTTCACTTAGAGTCAAATTTTAATCAATTTTACTTATATACACCTTATGTATGTATGTTCATTTTGAATTTGCACCTTGAATAACATATCAGTTATTTTTCGTGGTAATATGTTATTAAATTTACTGTATGTATGTTCATTTTGAATTTGCACCTTGAATAACATATCAGTTATTTTTCGTGGTAATATGTTATTAAATTTATTATATTATTTATTTTATTAATTTATTTAGATAATATACACTTTATGTATGTTCACTTTGAACTGGCACCTTGTATAATATATCAGTTACTTTTCATGGTAATATATTATTAGATAATCATTTAAATTTGTAAAAATTCAAATTCTTGAGGGTTTTCTATTTTTGAACATGGCTTGACTTTTCATTTATGATATTTCTTGGGATTCATATATAAAGAAAATTTCACATATATAAAGAATTCACATATGTAAAGAAAATTTGCAAGTACGTAAATAAAATATCAAGTTGTTTATTCCGAAATATTTTGTGTAATAACTTTTTAATTTAAAAAAATCTTTAATTTCTGCATTTGCAGAAGTAATTATTTTAAACGAACATCAAATGGGATACCGCCTTTGATTTTTAACTAAACGTAGACAATTTAAAATAATATATTTATCTATTTTTGCATCGGCACTTGTCATCCCACTCTGCATAACGCGTTACTTCCGTATCGTTGATCGTAATATGATTCTTTGCAATATTTCGCTCTCACACACGCGTTTACGATGTATCAATGTAATATATCCACGAAACCCGAGAATGATCCGCCCCGCAGCTGCACGTGCCGATAAAACTGATATACTCTACTTCGCTCACTTACTTTAACGGACGACGATTTATCTGAACGTTAAAGAGATACACCACTAAGCCGAGATAATCGGTTGCGTAGGGGAAAATCGAAGAAATTCAATGTAATTGGATTTCCACCTGGCGGAAACTTCCTTCGTAAGAAAATGTTTTGCGGCATTTTTCCAGAAAAGTTGCATTGCTCTTTGCACTTCAAGATAGAATAAATCTTAGAATATCATATCATCGATAATAATGTTGAAAATCGTATTCATACATCGCATTTCAAACATATACATACATACATATATATATAACGATATAGATACATACAATAACATTTTCTTATCCTCTCTTTTTACTTTTCTTTCTACTATCCGTTCCCACTTCTTCTATTCTTACTTAATCTAATGTCACTCATTCTGACATCAGCTAATTTAATCCAATTCGATCTAATATTATCGAATTTAAACCTAGCACAACTGAACCTGCCCTTAATCCGTTTCTTTCTTTCTTTTTCTTCTCCTTTCTTTCCCCTCTTTTTGCTCCTTATCTCTCCCTCCCTTCTTTATCTCCCTGTTCTCTCTCTCTCTCTCTCTCTCATATGCACATATTCTCACGCTCTCTTTCTGCATATATTTTCAAATGTATGCAATCGAGGAAAAATATATATCTCTAGAAATAATTGAGATATCCAACCTGCATATTTTGAACAAGAATAAATTCAGGGAATAAAAAGATTTGATCTCTGCTTTATTGGTAATATATAATATATATTGAGATAAAAAATATAGTGATAATTCCACATCTGAAAATAATAGTTATTCATCTGTAGAGGGATGAGATAAAAGATGACAGGAAGGAAAAAAGAAGATTTAAAAAATATTATGTATTCTTGAATTATTTTGAATGCTATTTTCAATATTTTTCCATCAATTTAGATTGAAATTGACGTTTGCAAATAATTCAACACGTCAAAAAGTATAAAAAAACATGCATAAGAAAGGTTCCATTGCTCGCTAAAATTGGCCTATTTTACATATTGTTCTTTCAAACTGTAAGTCAAATAAAAAATATTTTTTAAGTATTTAATCGAATTGTTCACACGTTCGTATGATCAAACGGTGTAATATATATACATATAATAGTTTACAAAAGTCGGATTTTACATGGGAAAAAAATTGTTTTGCTTGATATATTAAGTATCCGGTTAATTTTGAAGTTTCCGGTTAATTTTTCATTATAGATGACTGCTACAAGTCTACTAAAAAGTTGGTTATTTCAAAGCTTGGACATTTCTATAAATAATTTGACACGTGTCATATGCATTCGTAACACAACCACATTTTTTAGTATGATTGAAAATGGAAATGCAACGTGATAAAGAACATTTTCGTCATTTATTACTTTACTGCTTTGATTCGAAGAAAACGGCCGATTGATTTCAGAAACTTATTCTGAGTCTGCTCTATAGTTAAAGCATGTGAGTACTGGTCAATGATTAAAAAAAGTGATGATTTTTTTTTAAAGACAAAGAATGTTCAGGTAAAAAAGTTCGAAGATGCTGAATTGTGATGCAGACATTGTTGGATAAAAATCAGATCAAGAATTAGCTTTAAGAATTAGCTGCATTAGAAGCATTAAATGTTGGTAAATCAATTGTTTTTGATCGTTTACATGCAATGGGAAAGATTCAAAAAGAAGACAAATGGATTCCACGTAAATTTTCTGAATTGGCCATTCAAAATTTTAACCGTTTGCACGTCATTGCTTTCGCGTCACAAAAAAAGCAGTTTTTGTATCAAATTGTAACTGGTGATGAAAAATGGATCTATGATCCTAAGTAAAAAATCATGGGTAGATTCAGATCAACCATCGACTCCAAAACACAAACCATGGAAGTAAGGTTTGTTGTGCATTTGGTGGGACATATAAGGCATTGTGAATATTATGAGTATGCTGAAACCGAATCAGTAAGCGTTATCAACAACAGTATTATCAACAATAATTAATCGATTTAAATTTGTTTTGAACTAGAACGTCCAATAAACAGCTCAAAGAAAACGCAAAGCGATTTTGTTGCACCACAATGCTCGACCACACGTTGCAAAAGCAGTTAAAAATACATTATTGGCACATCAACATGGAAAGCTTTACCACGCTGTGTATTCACCAGACTGTGATCCTTCAGATTATCATTTATTATATTTCGATCGATGCAGCACGATCTTACTGACCAGCACTTCAAAACATATGAAGAAATACAAAAATAGCTTGATGAATGGGTTGCTTCGAAGAACGAACATGTTTTTTTATTGCGGAATTTATTTATCGCTAGAAAAGTGGGAAAAAGTTATAGCTAGCAATGGAAAATATTTTGAATAAAATTTAACGTCACTCTAAAATAAATGTTTTTTTTTTGCAAAAAATCCCTTAAAACTAACCGGGACACCTAATATTTTTTGTCGTTTAGAAGATTCCGTTTTCCTGATGGGAGATATCCTTTTAAGAGCATGTTGAATACAAGCTGGTTCTATTTTTATTTCATTTACGATGAAAAATGTCGGTTATGTATTATATACAGAGGATTATTGCGGATTTATTTGGATTTATTTGTGGCAACTTTTCCTTATTCAATATTACGTATCTCAATAATCTCTCAATGACGTCAGAGATAAACCGATTGTAACCGTGATGCGAGTCGGAACATAAAATATATTTTCTACAAGAATACACATAACGTTTTCGAATTGAAATTTACCAGTGAATAAACCTCTCGTATATAAGAGATTCTTATTCGTGTGAGAAAGTAAATGAAAAGTATGGAAATGAAATTTTTACATAGGCATAAAAGTTATGAATAAAAAGTTGAGAATAGAATACGGTCAAAGAGAACATGCGATGTGCTCGAAATGAAAATAGTTTCTTATTTTCTGTAAAGCTTTAGCGAACATAAAGAGAAATAAATAGCGTTCTTATATGTGTTATATTTAAATATATTTAAATATATTATATTTAAAATATGTGTAATCTCGTATCTTGAGAATAATGAGAATTAATTTCTCGTATTTTTGATTTATCAAATATTAATATAATAGAAACTTTTTATCATCTATTCCACAATCTTCTATCGTCTTTCCTTTGAATCTCTCGTTCAGAAGAAATAATTGTTTAGAAAGTTAAGGTCTCCATATGTACATTTTGTTTAAATTATTATAAAGGATCAGTGATAGTAACTATTCCTTGTATGATAGTAAAATTTCTTGTTAGTTCTTTATGTAAAAGCCGAGACAATCCTTTACTTAACTTCAATTAGGATTTGACTTATTCAGTCTTTTATATTCTTTCGCAAAAAAAGAAGATAACACTCACAATTTCTTTCATATTTTAATTTTATTTGGAAAATATCCTATTATTCTAATATTGGAAAATATTACGGTTCTCGCGACACGTTGAATACGTAAGATTCTTTCTTTGATCTGAAAGAAAGTCACGTTGTGAAGGATTAATAAAGCGAAGGCGAACAGTGATCCTTTTTACGGGAAAGAGAGCAATAAAAAGCTTTCATATGGTGGGATTTTATCGCCCCGACATATGTAAATCCCTGTCATGACTTAATATTTCTACGCGGTAGAAAAGCGTGTCGCGAAACGTCTTCGCATGTCTCGTTACATCGCAGGATACATTAAGGTAGTTCACCCGCTTCACTGACATATGAAAAGGCTCATTAAGTTTACATTTCTATCAACTTGTTTCGAAACTTTAATATTACAGTATGAGAATTTATACTAACAAAATGCTTAAACTTGAAGATTGCCTCATTAGTTTATAGCTATTAAAAAGTTACCGTATTTTCAATTAAATAAAAAATATTTGAGACGTGCTCTTGAGCCGTTACTGTGTTAACACTTTGACACTTGGTGTGTACATATGCCTACAAACACTCGTGCGGAAGTTGAGCGTATAATCATGTCAACATCACATATTACTGGCCACTTCTACCACTTCTGCTCACTTGGTGTTTCATTATCTCCGAAACTAAATGATGTTACTAATTTCTTTTTAAAACTGTTCAGAAAAAGTCATTGTTTATTTCACAGTTTTTTTATGAAAATGGTAAAAATGGTTTACGAGATACAACGAGTTATCTTCCTTTGGTGAATTGAGATTCAAATTTGCAGATTGAGTTTAAAGGGTACCCCCCGTTTTCATAGTTGAAAATCCCTTAATTTGGGATTCGAAAATAACCTATTGGATCTTGTTTGTGTGTTGGAAAAACTAAGTTCCATACATTATTTACCTCACCAACTCCCCCCTTCCCCCTAGAACTCCAAAAAATCGGATTTTTTATATTTTAATTTTTATCTCGAGTATGCGCGGCGCAAAAAATCTGAAAAAATTCAAGTTAATAGTTGAATTATACCCAAGTGGAAAAAAATAGTTATCACTAGATTGTAGAACACAAAAAACAACCTTTAGAAAGCCAAAACCCATGAAATTGAGACTACTTTCATCGAATACCAGCCACTTAAGCTTAAAATCAGTGTTTGGTCAAAAAGTTCCTACGGAGCAATTTTTGAGCAACACATTTGAGTAAATTTTTTTCAATTCTTTGCATTATAAAGAAGAAAGGTTGGTATTATTTTTGCAATGGGATAAGAAGTTGATTTGTTATGAACAAAAAGTCTAATTTGAACATGTCAAAATAAGCTAAAATTCACCCTTCGAACAGTTGCAAAAGTTAAAGTAACAGACTGAGATGAAAATCCATACCAACTTTGTTGAACAATATCATAAGAATGTAAAAAAAATTTGATTTATCCAGATCCAATAAAAATTCCCTGGTAGGGAGTATTTTTAAGATAAAAAAAAAACTCAAAAATACGCCGATTTTTTATATTTTGGACCTATTTCTTAATCTCGAAGGAGAATTTGGGAAAATCTGAAAAAATTCGGGTACATTCTATCATATGTGGACTATGTATCCACACTTTTTCGAATACTTACACCTTGTTTCCATTGAGATACAGGTCAAAATAATCTTAAAAACGCGTTTTTTCGAGGTTTTTCGCATTTTTGAGGGTAGCCAGTCGGAGCTCGAAAAAATCTACGACCTTCAAAAACAAATCGGAACACATATTTAAAAGCAACAAATTTCAATGTATGTTTCTTTGTTTTCGAGTAAAGTCGTTTTAAAATCTTTTCGGATTTTTTTGACCTTGAAGATGACCTTAGAAAAATATGGAAAAAATTGAGTAAACTTGGGTATAATTCAACTATTAACTTGAATTTTTTCGGATTTTTTGCGCCGCGTATACTCAAGATAAAAATTAAAATAAAAAAAACCGGGTTTTTGGAGTTCTAGGGGGAAGGAGAGAGCTGGTGAGGTAAATAATGCATGGAACTTAGTTTTTCCAACACACAAACAAGATCCAATAGGTTATTTTCGAATCCAGATTAAGGGCATTTCGACTATGAAAACGCGGGGTACCCTTTTAAGGAGAGATGAAGAACATTAACCTACTATCAAAATTTAAACTAATTCTTAAAAAAGTGATTTTGTGTGTGAACTACCTTAAGGAACGGCATGCGTCCTTCGTGTGCTTTATTCATGTCTATTCCACTCTTTTTTTCAGACACATAAGGAGGTCGGGAAAAAGCGAATCGCATATTGGTGTGTTCGCGACTCTGACGCCGGACTTTTATGGCGGGCCCACGAGGTCTACATGCTTGTCTTGGTTCTCGTACTACCGCTGATCATTATGGCGTTCTGTTATACGAGCATTTGTTGGGAAATCTGGCGCGTTATGAAGCGCCGGTATCATATGACGTCGCGACATGCGTAAGTCCAAGACTTTCTTTTTCATTTTCTTTTTGGTCCATGAATTTCTGAATTGAACATTGAATGCATTCTTTTTTTCTTATCTGTGAAAAGTTAGCAAGTTGGTTTCTTTCTCGAAAGTTTTTAAAAATCGTAAAACCCATAACTTACTAATGATATTCTCAGAATAAAATACAATTAAATATTATTTTAGTAAAAAATATTTATTAATATATTATGTAAAAAAGTATTATGTAAAAAAAAGAAAAGATAAAAATCAGGAAGAAAATGGATAGCTGACGTTATAGAAATATCAATTGTCATATAAAAAAACGATGATGACTTATCTTCTGAAAGGCTTATCTTTAGAAATTAATAGAACTGCAATTTTATTCGTTTGCAAAACATTATCTCATTGAAAGTAATAAGATCTGTCCAATTATAAACTAGCCAGTTATAAGCGCTAGCTTATTATAAACGGATAATATAAATACGTCATTAAATTTCACTGGCGGTAATATCTCGCGAAATACGCAACAAACGCACGTATGGAAATTTAAACGATTGAATTCTCCACTGCTTATTCTGTCATGTGCGATAATCGGTGTGAATCTGATTACATTAATTTACGTGTGACATCCGCCTACTGCGTATGGGTGCAAATATGGTAATCCATAAATGGACGCGTAAACTGCTATTTGTCTTTTCTGCAGTAACAACAATCAAAAACTATTCTTCGCCTGGCCGTATGAAATGTCAATTACCTCGTCACGGACGTCAATCACGCGTTGTAGCAGAAAGAGGAGAGCACGAATTTTTTGCCATTTGGTAGGTCGTTTTTCCGGACGTGACCAGTGATTTAAATAATCTGCAATTGAAGCCGGATTTTCGAATGCCCGCAATGGGAATTCATATCGAGATTGACCGATAATACGATGAGGAAGATCGCGTTTTCATTTATAACGCATTTTGCGCACGCCTGTCACAATAACGTAACATCGCGAAAAAAACTTCATTGAGATTTGTTCGTGCAATAATTGTGTGCAACCTATAATATACAGGGTGTCCCATTTTAAATAACGGATAGGAATATCTCGGATGGTAAGCATTTTGGAGGAAATTTGTTGATACAAAAGTTGTATGGTTTCAAGGGGGACATAAGATGGTGTCATTAATGTGACCTTGAATAGTTGCTTGAAGGTCACGTGAAGGTCACCTTAAATTTTTTAAATGGAACTGCCTACTTTTTATTATATATTCTTGTAGCTTATCTCGAGACCTTTCCAAAACACTATAAATAAATGTTTTTTCGTTAAGTATTTTTCGAGTTATGAAGGTTGAAATAATTTCTTAATTTTACATGAACTATAAAATATCTCGTAAAATATTCACTTTTCGATAACCTTACCTCAATACTTTTATGCACAGAATAATGAGAGGAATCAATTAGTGTAAAGAAAACACATAGTTGCTTTTAACAAAAAATATGCAATTTGTAACTAACAATTACATACATTTTGTTAAAAACAACTATGTGTTTTCTTTACACTAATTGATTCCTCTCATTATTCTGTGCATAAAAGTATTGAGGTAAGGTCATCGAAAAGTGAATATTTTACGAGATATTTTATAGTTCATGTAAAATTAAGAAATTATTTCAACCCTTATAACTCGAAAAATACTTAACGAAAAAACATTTATTTATAGTGTTTTGGAAAGGTCTCGAGATAAGCTACAAGAATATATAATAAAAAGTAGGCAGTTCCATTTAAAAAATTTAAGGTGATTTTCACGTGACCTTCAAGCAACTATTCAAGGTCATATTAATGACACCATCTTATGTCCCCCTTGAAACCATACAACTTTTGTATCAACAAATTTCCTCCAAAATGCTTACCATCCGAGATATTCCTATCTGTTATTTAAAATGGGACACCCTGTATATAATTAGACGACATAATAGATATATTTTATAACGAAACATGAGAGAGAGAGAGAGAGAAATGTATAATGAAAGAAAAAATATATAGCGGGACAAGCAATTTTGAAACAATTTTTTAATTAATAATTGTAGACAAAACGTAATTAATTTATCTTCATGTAAAGCAAATCATACATTTAACAATTAAAGCATCCAAGCATCTTTTTAAATCAGAGACATCGCAGAAGAACTTTATTTGCTAAAATTCTCATTGTTTGTTATTATTATAGTTGTCTATGTAACGTATTCGTACTGAATGATGTTTGACTCTGGTGGGAAATAAACTTCTGGTAATGGACCTGGTCGCATCGTTTATAGTGTTTCTTTGGAAAGCATGTAACCGGCAGGCGGTTCGCTTGAAATAGATCGAGGGCGATGGGGCAAACGTAATGGCGAATGCATTTGCACTTTACGATTCGTCTCGATTCGGTTCGCCATCTCCTGTATCTCGTGAAATATCGTGAGTGCGCATCTTCAGGCAGCCATCACTTGATATATCTAAGAACATCTTGAGAAATTTTTAAGTACTCTTTACTGATACGCGAGGAACTTATTTTGAGAAAAATTTAAGTTCAAGTCATCCATCTGAAGGCGTTATTTTTTTCGACCATGTAATACTCTGTAGAATGTGGAATGTATTTCTGTTTCCGAAAGAGACTCATTTAAAGCTCTTACCAGACGAGAGTTTTTGAATTTAAGGATGTTCTGGTGCTAACATCCCAATATTGACAATGACCTGAAAATTTAATAAATTGTTTCTATTTATTATCTGAACTATTTATTATCTGAATGTATGCAAAACATGAAACAGATTCTCTAATCGATTCACGAGTTATTTAACTTTTAATTTTGCATGAATTCTTATGAAGTAGCCATATTCTCAAAGTTTATACACGTATAAACAAAATTATAAAGAAACATCATTGACAATATTCTGAAATTTTGTTTGTGAGTAATTAAATATAAGCAGTGTTTCTAAAAAAAGACTGATATCGATTCACTAATTTATTCTCGAGTTATTAATGAAAAATATTGCAAATTCGATACAAAATATTTCGAAAATGTGCTACGATATTCTCTTGAATAATCATATTTTAAAAAAAAATTTTTAATTTAAAAAATTTTAAAAATATATATTTTATATATTTTATGTTTTAGTAAGTAAGATTCGGTGTCTGCATTAAATATTATTAACACGGAAGACTTTTTCGTTTCTCGCAGGTATCAGATGTAATTCACACCTAAAAGTTTTTTACTGACAATCACAAAATTCGTAAAATATGCACATATATTCATTTGCATTTCCAGATGTGATATTAACTAATATTATTTAAGTGGTTTATATTTATTGTATAAATATTGTATAATAAGAGTATGTGGTCTATATCTTAAACCAAGAAAGTATAGAATTCCATCAATTTCAAATTGAAGTAACTTTTGTTTAGGACTGTATAGTCAGAACATCCTTAAGCTGAAAAGTTAGTTATATAAGCTTAATAATAAGCATGTTTATTCGAAGGAAAGTGCTATTTCGAGAAAGTCATCAAAATTTAGTTAAGAAACAAGATCAATTGCTTAGACAATTTCAATTACTTAGACGGAGATATTTTTCTATCGGTTGAAGCGAAGCGAAGATTTCTTCAGAGAATCGACTTCATTGAAAACTGCATTCTCGTGCTATCGATTGCTACCACTCTTGGAATATTATGTATACAGCGAGTACCACTTTAAATCAACATTTCCGGTCGCGTGGGAAGACTGTTACTTTAGAATATTATGTATTCTATGTGCTTTAATATATTGGTTAATTCGGAGAAATTTCCTGAAATAAAATTATTGGCGCATAGAGAAGATCAAAGGAGATCCCATGGAGTAGAATTATAACATAGTTAACGCGTGCATCTTGCCAAGATGAAAATGGGTTCGAGCATAACCCAAAGCGTTCAGAATGTAAAAGTGATTCAAATGATTTTTCTCATAAATGATTTTGTCTTTTGCGTGTGTCTCTGGATGTAAAAATAAAATTATCGTACTATTTAAAAATGAAAAATGTGACTATAATCACTGAAATTCCTGCTGTAAAAAAATCATTTATTAAAGAAATTAGTTGCAAGGATAATATAGTTTTAATCTCTTAATTAATATTGTTATTAAAATATTAAAATTAAATTTATATTAATATTTATTAATATATAAATTGTACCAATAAAAATTGTATTGAATTTTTTTGTTGTTTGTTTGTTTTTTTTTTTCAAAGTTTAGTTTATGAATAGCCTATTTATTTTTTATCAGTTCATTCCCTATAGTCCACCGCAGATAAAATTGGCGTGCAATCGGTACAGGATCCATGCGTATAATCAGAGCGCAAGTTTTAATCTGTTCCAGATTAAATCCAAACAGTGCAGATACAGAATCTATTCCTATGACACAGCGACAGGGAAACGAACGCAAACCGCGCCGGGATGAGAAAGACGAAGAATCACGGACCATGAAGCAGGTCTGATTTAATTAATCTTTTCTTGGAAATAATAAAATTTCGACATTTTGAGAAGTAAATATAATAACTATAAATTTACAAAATTTTTATTTCGAAACTTTCAGTAATTAATATTCCTGAATAATCGCTTATAAAGTTCACTTGTGAAGAAATTTTTTGTTATTTTTCTAGTAATTATGAAACTTATTCCGTATAAAATCATAAGAATGTATAAATTTTGGATTACTTCAGAGAAAAATAACATTTTAACTTTGGAATAAGTAATGTATAATAATAAAACTGTAGGGACTCTTGTAGAGACCATAAATTGTAGTTGAGTTTAGATCAATTAGGTTGAAAATACATTCTGAACTTTACTCGGCCGCCCACAATATTTAATAAACTCGAGCCATATCTAGTATATTGGGATGTTGTGGTCTTTGTAAATGTTGAAATGAAAATTGTTTTAACCACTTTTAATGGTCGCAGGTGGTGAAGATGTTAGTGGCAGTCGTGGTGCTGTTTGCCATTTGTTGGGCTCCAATGCTCGTTGACAATGTGTTGACTTCTTATGGCTACCTACCGCGCATCAAGGGTGGATTGCACAAACATCTCAACACCGCGTTCCAGTTGATGGCCTATTTTAACAGGTACGGTTTGACTTGAAGATTAAGCGCCCGGGGGAAACATCAATTTAAAACTGACCTCACACCTTTCATCTTTTACATGATCACCGTTGCGAAGTTATCGCCTTCGGGGAGTCATTTACGGGTTCGCGTTACAAGTAAAAAAAGCTTACGGTCGGTTGTGAGTTTTGTTTTGCCGGACAGAATCTGTACATGATCGTAAGCTGTAGAGGAAATGACATAAATTTTAAACATTGATTTTTTTCTTGATTAAAACATTCATATTTTGACGGACAAAATGTGAAATATTATGTAAATTGTGGCCGCATTAATTTTCATCTATCGACATCTATTTTTTTACTGTAGTTTTCTTTGTTTTTTTTTATGTTTGAGATATATATGTGATAGAGATATTTTTTATGTTTGAGATAAATATGTGTCATTTAGTAATTAAAAATCTGTAAGAAAATTAAAAATGATTTTATTTATATTTGTTGATTTGAGTTCAATTAATATTCTAAAAGCATGTGCTATTCTGTATGCTTTTTTAGTAGTGGTACTTCATAGTATTAATAAACGAGAATTATTGAATACTTTAATTCATTATAATACATATATTGGTAAGAATTTTACGATTGTTAAAAACAACAAAACGGACGCAGAAAATGGAAAACAGCTTCACAGTTGAAATTAATCAATAGAGTCATACGCAGACAATGTCGTTTATCAATTCGCAAAGTGGTCGTCAAGTACAATACATTCGCAGAGTTAGAAACTTGCTATTCTAGATATACACAGCACTATTCCATATTTATAACTTTTCTTCTGCTAGGACGTCTCTTGAATTGTTTGTTATCTATACAATCACATTCCTCGAGGCAAATTTAATTAACGTTATTGTAACACGTCGTAACGAATTTACGATGTAAATTCTGCGTTTAATTCTGTGAATAATAATATTTTATAAAGATTATATTAAAAATGATATTAAAAATTAATTTAGTATTGAATAAAACTTAACATCGAATAAACTTAAAATATAGAATTGGTATTTGATTTCTTCAATAAATATATAATTTGTAGCAGCCGCGCGAATTTTGTTGTTTTTGTAATATGCATGCAGTAAAATTTATACATATATATACACACAATGCATGTTATGTTAAATGTAAACCGCGTGATCGTTCATGAATTATATTTATTGAAAACATTACACATCAAATTTACAATTAATGCATTTTATATATACGTTTCATTCTGAGAATTATACGCCGCATACGTGTGACGTGCTTTCGCGATTGAAATACGGATTTTGAAATCACTTCCGTATTGAATTGCGACGACAGCGAGGACACGTGCGACATTATTTTCACTGAATGCGTGTCGCTTCCCTTTTTCTCTCTCCCTCGTGTCGCTCGCTTTTTACGATATAGAATGATAACTTTAATAGCCATCTCTGCGAATACCGTGTATCATTTTGATAACGACCTTTGATTAGCTTAACAAGTCGTGATGCTGCGAAGCAACAGCATCGGATGCAATAGATAAATTGCATACTATTGAAGTGATTCGGGTCGTTGCGAGAAAACATTGCATTCTCCGCTTCATCCCATCGCCTAAAAAAGAAATTTATATTACCTGTACTTTCCTCTCGAAAAATTGATATTCTTTACCCGCGGAGAAACTCGCTTTTTTCAAGTAATTCCATTTTACACTTTTAATTTAATTTACTCTTTAGTTTCACACACGTGAAATTCTTTCTGCTGCTTTTCCGGTGACTTCTTTGAAAAACTATTTCTTTGATCAATTTACTGTGAAATTCTTATCAACAGAAATTTTCTAGAATACATCGCTTTTTTTAAAAAAACATCTAGCATTAAAGAATTAAAGATCGGAAGTGTAAATGAATTTACGTTGCTTTGGTCCCTTTTTAACTAATCTAATATTTAAAACTGAGTTTACTTTAATATAACTAAAGATGTTAATTTGGAATTTAATTTAAACTGAGATTATATTAATACTGAAAAATTACATTTTGTCATACGTAATTAAAATTGCTGATAACTTTTAATTAAATCGTCGCTAAGGAGAGAATGTTTGGAAAGAAATGTGGTAGACTAATTGAAATGTCCAAATTTTAAATTAATTTAAATAAATACGTCGAGTCTGCAACTTTTTCCCTCATAAATATGTGAGAATTGTTAATTAAAAAGAGATTTTTTAAATAAATATAATACACTTGCACGTTCAATATTATTTTCCTTGTAACAATTCTTTCATTATTACAAATATTGGCAACTTCTAAGAATAGAATGACATGCGATACGCGCGAGATTGATCATTGAGAAGCTTTTAACAGCCGAAAAATTAAATTGTTGATTGGTGCGTAAATAAGGTATATTAAAATGCAACTAAATATAAACAAATTGAAAATTTATACAGACAAATAACATAAGATTAATCTTTTTTATACGAAATATATAAATTATAATATTATAATTACAATATTTATAAATTTATAATTACAATATTTATAAATTATAATATAATAATTATATAATAAAAATGACTTTTTACTATCTAACTTATAATATATTTCGTATATTTTTACATATATCGTTTTTTGTTGTTAAAACTTTTTTTTTTTTTTTTTTTTAAAAAATATCAGTTTTACATTAAATTATTTCTACATTTAAGCCACGTAAAATTTATTCAATTGAGAAACAATTTACCATAATACGCGCAATTATAATTAATTTTTTTGTATAAAAAGTTCTCTTAAAACTTCCTCTTAAAAAGTCGTTTTTATAGTAGTGTCTTATCATTCTCTATTTGATTATAACTGTTTAACAAAGTTAAATAAGTTTTGGCGAAGTGTACTCTCAAATTTTAAAGTAGCTTATAACTTTTCTTCATCGAGGACTTTTCTTCATCTTCTCTAGTGACAGAGAGTTTGGCAAGAGTTTGAGTTACCTCCGACATTAGATTTTATAGATGTAGACATTTCTATGTGTGGATTTGTGTGGGATAATTAAATCTATAATAACGATAAGAACTGAACATGTAATAAATTCAATACAAGCAATTAAGCTTCTTAATAGTTATAAACAATTTTCTTCTATTTAATGCAAATCTTAAAACGCTGCTCTCTCTCATCCTTAAATCTAGGTCAGTCTTCTTCCTTCGCCGCAAATGTCTAAAAAAGTCCCTAATACATTAACCCTAAAAAAAAAGAATTTCACATAATACGTGAGAATTGCTCACTGTTATTATCTTTTTATTCATTACTACTTATTCACACTATTTCTATATAAATTAAACTGTGAATCTATTGAGACACATTAAAAAAAAAACAGTAATTATAATAATACAATGATAAATGTAAATAGCTCTTTTCGATTTTTATTAAATTTTCTTTATTATTTATTTTTCTTTATGATATTGATATACATTTGCAATATTTTTTCACAATATCAGTTATGACCTATATATGTTTGCAGATAAAAGAAATTAAACGATAAAATTAATTGAGCAGTAAAAATTAATCTTATTTAATCGTGAAAATCAATAACAAATGACAAGATCGATAGTTATAAAACTATTCAAACGTTAATCTTTTATTATTGGAAAATTTTTGTTATTTCAACATTTCCATGTTGGAATTTGCTTTAATCTATGTTTATTTGCATTAACATTAACTAATCTGCATTTATTGACCTTTTGTCGTCAAAAACCAAAATATTTCCGGCACCGCTGTGATCAGAAGCCGAAATATTCTCGACACGCATGAACACTTTCACACTCTTGATGGTGTAAACTGTAAACGATCTGATCAATCTTATCGCATTCGCATTAGTCATATAATAGATATTCAATTTAGATTTTCCGTAGCGTGAATGCATTAGTTCCTCGGCAAGATCACAATGAGAAACACAGTAACAAGAATTTTTAAATTTTTATTTTATTTTTGGTTTTACGCATTATCTATATTACATTTTATTATAATATTCTGTAAATTATTTCCCTGAAATGGCTAAACAAAACTGAGAACCAGGTTGTCATTTCTACTTCTACAATCGAAAACCAAGTCTTCATATAGAAGACTTCATATCAATATTATATACTTAAGAAAATATATAGAACGTAATTTTATAATAAGATATATTTTAAAATATTATATTTTATTAGTGTGTAAAAAATTTTTAAAAATTTTGCTTATTGATTTTTTGTAACAAAAATTAATTAGATATATATCGTTCACTTACTACGAGAATAATAAAATAGAAAAACAGATTAAAGGGAGATCTATCACCAAGCAGTTACTGATCATAAAGGTTAAAATATATTTACAGTGCTTTGTGGTATGTTCTATAAATCGAGGATCATTATTATAATTTCTTAAACATTAATATAAGTTATAAAAACCTATTACCTACAAATGATATCAATAACGATTTATAATTCCCTTCCCTATCACTCCGATTCCTATGATCAAATGACTATGAAGTGTTAAGGTTGAATCGAATGAAATGTTTCGGTAAATAGCTACTATTTTTACTCATTTAAACGAGTTAATCGAACATAAAAGTTAAGTGAACTAAGAATCACTGATTGGAATAATCGCAAAAAGAAATAATTGTCTTCCGAGGAGTAATATAATGATAACTTATACTTGAATTCAGATTTTCATCGCATTTTAAAGTTTTCGAGAGTAATTTACTTGCCATTTTTTTAATTGAAATGGAATTATATATATATATATATATATATATATAAAATATAATAAATATTATAATATAAATCACAAGTGATTATTTTGTATATTGTTTCGAGTGACAGAAATCGAGTGATGTATCAATCGATTTTTTAATAATACATATTTCAGAATTTATGTATTCGTGAAGTTTGCCGATATTGAATTTGAATTGTATACGTTCGGAGGATCTTAAATTGCATCTTAATCAGTCAATAACTTGACCATTGTATTGTATGACACAGTGTCAAGATAAAGCCTCCAGGAGCTTACATGTGTAAGTACAGGATTGACAAGCCGAGGTTGTCTAACTACTAAATGTCTAGGGTCACCTTAGTCTCCTCTAGTGGAAATGTAAATCAATTAAGATATATGCGATTCCGTGATGTATTTACTTAGTAAATACATATTATTATTTAATCCCAATAAAATTTTAAATATTAGTGTAATGAAAGAGAGAACATCTTCCAGCTGTTCTTTTCTCATCGCTTTTTCTTTTTATTTTCGCATCAAAAAGGTTGACTAAAACCATTTGAGGTTGACTAAAACCATTTGGACAGAGTTGATACAGGATTTGCATCTGGAATTTCGGCTATTGGCTACCAAAATTGGATCGTGTTTACATGCATTCCAGCTTTAAATATAATTTCATTTCGCGTTCTGATGCTGCTGTGTGTGCACTTAGCCACAGCTGTGGATTTACAGGCGGTTACATAAACGCGACGCGGTTTGACATTATAACTGTTCGGGAATTAACGCAACTTTTGATCCGATTGTGCCGCGCGATCGCGCTTTTAATCTAATTAATCGCCATTGCAGTTGTATAAACCCGATAGTTTACGGGTTTATGTCGAAGCACTTCAGAGAAAACTTCTTGTCGGCTGCCTGCGGCGGGTGGTGGATTTGCTGTCCTAGAAGAGGCTACCGAGCATCTGTGACGAGGAACCCAAGCCTCAGCCAGACCAGAAGCACTAGCGTGAGGTATGTCATGGCTCGTTATATAATGACTTGCTGATACATCGTTGAGGATAACGAAAGACATCCAAGGGTTATCTTCATCCGAAATGCGCCCCTATTGATCCTTCGTATTTCCCTGGTTCCTTCATGTTATTTCGTAAGATGTATATATATGCAGAGCACAAGCAATTTTTTTTGTAGAATCGTAAGATATATTGGCCATACTTTCCTTATAATATCTTTCAAAAGTTGCGCCCTTGATTACCTGGCGAACTGTTTTTAATTTAATGCAGCAGAATAATTATTTTTAAAACACAAGTAACATTTAATTAAAACAACGTCGTTTTCAAAAACTAGAATAAATAGAAGCTCGCAGACTGGTTCAAAATAACTTATATAATTTACGACGCGATCGATAAAACGTGTTGATTTGAAAATATACGATCGCATTTCTATTAAAATTGTGAACTATTAATGTCTGACAAATGACAATAAATAACTCGGGCAGTAAAATCTTTCAGTAACGAAATCTACACGCTCCATGTGAGAAAAGCTTCGTGGTACAAAGCTTTTATGATTGTTGAATCATGAATGAAGAATTATGGATTACATTTTTTTATTATTTCCTGCTAGATGACAATTTCATGTCGGCTTTTATAAATTCATATGAAAGAGGACTCATTTTTATTCCGAAAAACATTCACTTAAATTAATAAACGTTGATAGAAGGAAGATATATCCTCGCGCTGCGGTATCTTCTATCGCTTCCCATCAACGATGGCTCCGATTGTGGTTTTGCAGTTTGAGGATTTTGTACATTAATAGTAAATTCAAGATTCTCTCCAGCCAAAGTCCTCCGTTTCTGCATGCATGATTCAGGTGGATCCGAAACTCCTTCAGGGAATCAAAGTCCTCGAGCTACCCGCATCCTGTAACCGTAGACCATCCGTGACACGTTTACGGAATTCGCAAGTCCTCGGTAAGGGGTTCCTGACAACGAGAGATCCCTCAAAAGTCCATGTGCATGTGCGACGAATGTCCGACTAGAGTAGACGAACGGAACACGATTCGATTGAGGTAAAATAAACGGTCGGCCAACATTGCCGTTTCATCTCGCATATTGACGTTCAGCATAACCACGTGCGTTGCTTCATTAATCTGTCGCACGAACACGCATTACTCCGCATCCCTTCGAAGTATTGAAATCGAAGGATTGAATTAAGCTCCTTTCAGCATAATATATGATATACAGTGCTTTGGGAGGAGTCCAAGAGAGCTACATATATTCGTATATTGCTTCGAGAGAAAACGTAATACGATATTCATTAAAAAATTGTACATCTTAAGAACACGACATTGAATAAAGTTGTGATGGAATGATAGAGAAGGACACGTATCTAAAAACTTATTTGTTTAAAGTTACAAAGATTTAAAAAATCGTAAGTGATTTTCAATCCATTTTTTATTATTTTCAAGATAAATTGAATAAATAATAATAATTTTAACCTTCAAAATTAATATTTAAACACAAAATAACATCGATTCTTAGTGTTTTACTTAAGCAATTATTAACAAATATTAGGTGATAAACTTAGTTTCCCGTCGTTATTTTGCTCTTGAAAAATGCATTTATTGCAATAAGGAAATTAATAAGAAAATTAATACATCAATCAAAATATTACCGTTTTCTATGACTTTTTCTCATCTTTCTTACGAAAGTTAGATTCCATGACGATAGAATGACCTATTTTTTAAAGTAATCCATTAATCAACCTATTTTCGAACTTCTTCGTAATTAGAGAAGTGTATATCGACAAGCGCGTGTTGCATCAATCGGAAAAGGTGGTAATCCGATGGGGTCAAGTCTGGAGAATAGGCTGGGTTTGGGAGAACTTCCCATTCGAACTTCAACAGTGTTTCTTTTACGATTCTTGCAACACGTGGTCGCGCGTTGTTATGCAAAAGATTTACTTTACGATTCAATTACTGGCTATTGATAGTCTTTTTCGTATCAATTCATCGTTCAATCGGTATAACTGTTGTTAATAGCCATGACTGTTTCATTCGGTTTCATTCGCTCGTAAAAAATTATGTCTTCCTGATCTCACCAAATACAGAGCATTGCCTTATGATCATGAATATTTTGTTGATGTTAATGGCCGGGATCCATTCATGATTTTTTACGCTTGGGATTGTCAAAATAAATTCACTTTTCATCGCCAGTCACAATGCGTCACAAAAAACTTTTTTTTCAGCCTGGCAAGCTAGAAAATCGCGATGGTTAAACGATTCAAGATGACATTTTTGGACAACTCATGTGGTAGTCATTTTTCTTCTTTTTGAATCTTTCCCATGGCGTGTAAACGTTTAGAAACAGTTACAGTAGGAGTACATTTAACATTTAACATTTCTGAACATTTAACAATTCTTTGAGTGTTTGAGCTGGATTTTCATTCAGTAACGCTTGCAATTCGGCGTCATCAAACTTATTTAGCTGTCTTGAACGTTTTTTGTCTTCCACCATTTTTAAATTGTTGAAACTATTCTTTGTATGTTTTTACTGATAGAGCTTGTTTACCATAAATTTCAGAAATCATTCGATGAGCTTCAGCTGCAGTTTTATTCAGATCAAAGTAGTGAAGTGACATGTTGAAAAACCAATTTATCATGTTCCATTTTAAATCGATTTAAAAAATATACAATAAATATAAATATACAATAAAAAATACCTCTGCTTTCACAAAAATGAAACTTGCGCACTTGAAAATGAACTTTGCATACTCAATTTTTATTAACAAACATTTTATTAACAGATGTCTAACCTCCGCTGCATTTGTAGTTGGAGCCATCTAATTGTGAGCAACGGAAAAACTAAGTTTATCATCTAATATATATATATACAAACAACAAATAAATTATCTACCTATATAAAACAATGCTTATTGTATTTTTAAATTATATCTTATATTTTATATTTTTATTTTTTAAATAACTGAATGTGACAGTTTCAGAATTAAACTTACTTTATTTTATTATTTGGATAAATATTTTATTCAAATTTGGATAAATATTTTATTCGGATAAATATTAAGAGACTCGATAATATAAAAATAACAAGTAAAAAGTTACAAGGGGTAAAAAAGGGTTTTGAGAGGGGTTTTGTCAAACACAGTTGATAATACATTAATGATAAGTTATATTGATTTTTCGTAAGTATTAGGATACATAATAATAATTCGGATGTTTCGGCTTTACCATCTTTAGCGACACGATAACAATTAAATTAAAACGTTCTCTGGCAAGAAATAAGTGAATAACTTCAAAATTTGGTAGTCTAAAAATAGTGTAACTTTCTGTGAAGAAATCCAAGTACTCTGCTCATCATAGTTTATTATACGATTAAAATAAAAAAGTGAAGCCACCCAGTTCAGAGAACACGAGAATAAGTATGTTTACCTATAATAAAGTAAATATCGTATAGTGAAAGTTAGTTATTCTCATAAAACTTATTTTCATTCTTTGAGCTGGTAAGTGATTTCACTTTTTTTTGCTCAAGTTATGACTGTGATTTTAATTTGATCATAATAAATTACAATCAAGTTTTACTAGGATTTTCTCGTAGAAAATCACACTATTTTTAGACTTTCAAACTTTGAAGTTACTCACTTATTTCTTGTTGGAGAACGTAAAATGATTCTGATTTGTTTGTACTGAATCGCTGACGATGGCTCGAGGCCAAAATATCTAATTATCAGTTATGAATCCTAGTAAGAATCGACAGTGTTAGGTAGTAATTTGTTAAACTGGTAAAAGTTAAGTTAAAAAAATAGTAACATTTAATTTAACTTAGTTAATTTTAAATGTGTTAATTTTTTAGTACTGACTAATTTTTAACTTGAACTAGTTATTTTTAAATGCATTAACATTAACTTACATTAATTTTTGCAATACAGTTAAAATAATTCTTCATATTAAAGTCGTAAAAATGATTGGTCGCAATGTGTCAACAAAATATATGTTAGAGCTAATATTTGGTTTGTCGTACAAGTTTATCGGGTGCGCATGATGCGGTGGGATGATCTCTGCAAACAAACAATGTATTCAAAATAACTCGAATCGTTGATAATCTCCTGGGAAAGACAAACGATTCATGATGGTAGATATCGGAGTTGTGCAATTAGCATTACTCTCACCAACAGATTATCAATAAATTCGAGTCATTTTGAATAAGACTTTTCTACAGTCTTCCCGCGTACTCTTATTTGCTAACATAATTAATTTCTTGATAACTATTATAGTATAATTCATGAAATGATACAGAATTTTCCTGTTTAGTGTGATTCGCTTTATTTGCATGCAAATTTTATTTTTTATTTTTAATTATTCTTAATTAACTGTTTTGTTAATTAATTTTTACCACTCTTTTATAATATCTCTATTATAACTATAATATATTTAAATAATATCTATTTTATTATGTAAGGAAAACTTCATTATATCTTTCATAAAAGACTACTTTTTTATTACCTAAATTAAAAATGTACAATTAAACGATTAATTATGTAAAAATATTATATAGTTTTGTAAAATATATAGTTTTGTATAATTAACTTTTAACTTTAATAAATTAACTTAATTTGTTAACTTAACTTTAATTGAGTTTAGTTTTTGTTTAAGTAACTTTTAATGTAAACTTAGTTAATTTATGGGTCATTAACTTTAAAATTTAACTTAGTTTAAAAAAAATTAAGTTACCAAACCGTAAAAGAGAAATCGCGATATAACATTAACTTACATACCGTCAACCACGTTTGACTCTCAAAGCTTCTTTTTACTTGTCACTTGTTAACTTTATTTTATAACTTGTACAGAAAGATCGTTCTTTTAATTACAATATGAATATAACCAAGTCGATAATATATTTGTGATAATACTTATTTATTTATACGCTTCTCACAATCAGTGCATCCTTAAAGGGATGATCAAACATTTAACTTTATATCCAATTTTACCAATCTTATTCACTCTAGTATCATCCATTTTGTATATTTGTTTAGCATTCGATTTTTTAAACGTGGAAAAAAGTGAAAAAAACATTAGTCCGATATTGGTTCTTCGATTTTGCAACGTAGTTTTATGACGGAGAGATATCCATATATTTGTAAATTGTGAATGGCCACAATTCATCAATTAATAGCGACAACCAAATTACTCTTTTTTATATAGGAGCAAAAATAAAATCTACAAAATCTGAATGATGTTCCTAACATTGATCTAATTTGATGATAAAATATATTGATCATTGTTGTATTGCACACGTGTCCGTAACATATATTCGAACATTTATTGCGAACATGACACTTTTATGACTGTATTGAAAAACAAATAGTTGACTTTAAATTTAAATAAATTAAATGTCTTTATGTATCTGGAAATAATATCCTGTTAGAATAATATCAGATACATAGAGATGCAACGATTCAAGAGTTATATGTAAAATGTTTTGTCGAAAATAGTGAACAACACACAATACTTATAATTTTTTAATTTCATACTTTTGAAATTATAAGTAATTTGCAATAGATTTAATGAATTAAATTTAAATAATAGAATTTTACTTTTTTTATTGGACATGATTTAATTGAACTTTTCTTTTAAATTGCTAAAATATATAATCTTAAAAATTAGTAAAATATTAAAAATAGTAATATTAGAAATAGTAAAAAGATTTGCTATCCAAAAAAGAGAGAAATTTGATACATCTTTCATTTTGCTGTTATCAATTATAAAATTGTAAGACTAATATCTCGATTATCCCGAAATTTGATGATAAAATTATTTGAGAATTGAAATTACTGGAAATATTAATTATTACAAATTGATTTTCGATGACTTATAACAATTATAACAAAAGCACAATGAATTATCTGACATCAGATTTTTTGCTGATGATGATCAGTGATTAAGTATAGCAAATATTTTATCGCTATATATTTGCAAATATTAATTTATTCGTAATATTATGTTTTATATTTTCCAAGTAAAAATATACTTTCCGTATTGGATTTATGAATATAAATATGATTTATTTTTATTTATCTTTTATGGATAGTATTCGGGACTTCAAAGTACATAAAATGTTGTAAAATGTCGCAAGATATCCGTAATATTCATTGTCAGAATATTAGTGAATAATATAAGATTGCACATGTTTTGAAACGTATAAATTTTTTTAAGTTCCCGTTGAAAAGTTGATTTAACTTTTTTAAGATTTTTGATGCGTGAAGTAAGTCTCTCATAAATAAGTTCTCGAAAAAAAAAATACAGATTCCAAGACGCAAATTTCACTCCTTCTGGACTTATCCATATCGATGAGAAAGTTCCACAATAATTTGTAATCCCAACTGCCTCGTATTTCACAAACATCATTATGAGTGTTTCATTGCAAGAATAACTATTTATT
Source organism: Crematogaster levior (assembly GCA_901521435.1). Taxonomy (NCBI): domain Eukaryota; kingdom Metazoa; phylum Arthropoda; class Insecta; order Hymenoptera; family Formicidae; genus Crematogaster; species Crematogaster levior. The sequence goes on from CABEGB010001312.1 coordinate 112,605, forward strand.
GCATTATTATGGAAGTAATTATTACAAAGACAAGACATAAAATTTATAAAAATACGTGTTGCTTAATTGTTCACAGTAATTAAGTATATATGGATATAAAAATAGATTTCTATCTCTCTTAATCATTTTAAGCGATTTGATATCTCTATTTGGGAAAATATAAAACTTCGAAAATACACATGTGTATCTCGAAATAAACAACTCAGCATAATAGATTAATTAAGAAATTATAAGTTAATTATATTAACATCGGTTTTTTAATGACAAAATTGTATATATCTCCATACAACTTTTTACTGCAGTTGTTTCAAAATTTTTCCTTATTGCAAAATATCTGAGGAAATTACCTTGGAGTAATAAATGATAATTCATTTGCTTTTCAAATAATCGCTTTGTGTTGGGATGATTGCGCCGCGTTCTCAGTCAGTCAGATTTACTCGTTCAAATCCTCTGTAGGACGTCTCACGTGATTTACTCTTTCCTCTGCCAGATAATGAGATTCCATCGCCACGTGTTTCATTCTTTCTCTCTCTCTCTCTCTCTCTCTCTTTCTCTCTTTCTCTCTCTCTCTCTCTTCCTTCCCTCGCTCTTTTTCTCTTTATCGTTTTTTTATTTGCTTCTAGATGGACCTGATTCTTTCTTCATCCTCGGGCCAGGCCGTCGAGGGAGACCTCCGTCAGATAGGAAACTTCCGACAGTGTGATGCGAATAAAGTCGAGAGAGGAACGACGAGAGACGTGATTATGGGATTTATAGAATACACCATCGTTGCGATCTTTCGTCCTATGAATGGATAGTAACTATTTCGAAAAGTTGATCGAACGCAAGTAATAGAACTTTTGTGAATTGACAGCGGATTGAGACTGGACCCGTTGAGCTATTTCAGTGTGTAGATAACATAAGTTATCGAACAGACTCATGATTTATTTATCATCCTTGTTCCACCCTGTAACGACAACGTTCACTCACTCGTCTCGTGGGCGAGATAATTGGACAAGTTGATTAATTGGACATTCGGACAATTGGATGTTTAACGTACGGTTAAAGTTAGGTAGGCGGATAAGGATTCAAGTGAATGGGCAACACGGATACTCACGATTGCCACATACTGTGTAATAGAGTCATAAGTACACGCTATATAAACTTGAAATCACCTGCTTTAGAAATCCTGCAAAGATATCTCGCAAAGGTATCTCGTCGAGATAGACGCTGATGAAATTATTTAATGGAGGATCATTATAAGAAACCAACCGGAAACCATTTCTCTCGGTAAGTTTCCCCATGTCAAACATTAAACTTGAAAATGTTGACACATATCCCTTTAAGAGGCAACACAAGTGTAACGGCTTGATAAACGATATAACGATTTTGAGATTTTTCAAACAAACAATGTAATTAAATTCATATTGATTGTTTATTCTAATGAAAATATACATATTTAAAAGTATAAGAAAGATTTTTTAATCCAATTCACCGATTTTCTTCCGGTATAAGTGTTGCCAAAATATGTACTGCAGTAAAATCGTTGTGGCGTTGATAGCAATTAGACCATACAGTTCATGTGAAAGAAAGAAACAAAGATATTTAGAAACTAGGAGACTTACGCCTGTTACAGTATACATAGCGAAAAATCAATATCTCAAAGAATAATAAAAAATGGTGAACCACTAAAAAAATATTTGAATTTTACGAAAAAACCTCTTTTATTAAATATAAAAAATAGAAGGCCTTCAAAAATATCCCTACTAAAAAAGATGTGCTGTAAAAAAGATTTTTTGTAAAATGCGATCTTAAGTTTTAATCGGATAGTTTTTTTATTTATTGCCAACGCAGTTGAAAAATCTCGTTTTGAGAAAAAAAATCTTTAAAGTTTTAGTTGTAGACAATTTATATATAAAAAAGAAATTTATTAACTCCTTTTCTAGATTTTTATTAGATTTTCACTAGACTTTCATTAGATTTTTACTAAATTTTTACTAGAATAAACAATTGATTTAATTTCATTGTTTGAAAAAATCCCAAAAATACCTTATTATGTCGTTTATACTGCCGTTATACCAAGGGAGTTCCCCCTTACTCTGTGAATAGATTGTTCAAGAATTATGTAAGAATGATGTAGAAAATATAGGAACGGTATACTGTCTCGCCGTTTCACTACAGCCCTAGATGCTCTGTCTGATCTCAAGAGTTTGTTCCCCTTCACAATGCTTACTACCTCAATAAAATCTGAGACTGGACAGTGCACGTTTAACCGCGTGTCTAATTCTCGTCCAGTGGTATTTGTGCTAAATATCGTATTAGTATTTTTGTGTTAATCAAACCAAAGAAACCGCAAAAAAAAAATTAATCCAATAGTTGTTTATCAATAAATATCGCGTCATAAATACACGAAGTAAGCACGCCGATTTGGAAGAGAAATCATTTCGACGAGCGCTTCGCAAATATTTCATATACTTGATATGTTCCAAGAAGACGCGCTATATATATTCCAGATAATGAATTATTAGGCGCAGCATATCGCAGATGACAAACAATTAGGCGATTTTTAGAAAACATTTGCGAAATATTTGCGAAATATCGGCGAATCTTTCTCACGGCGAATTTCTGCGATAAATAATGAACCACATATTCAAATGTCACATTTGTATTCGTATATGTAATTTCCTTGATGTCATAAATAATTAATCCTAAGGAATGGCCATAGCGATGATGTAAAACTTATTTGATAATAAGTAGCATATCATTTGAAATTCTGAACTACGCTGGAATGTAATCTCATTATAATTGTAGCTAGATTAATTAACTTACCAGCAGATCGATACTGGAAGCAAACTTTAAATGAGTAATCTCGGTTTGTTACTCAGGAGAATATTGCATTTTCTCACGATCTTCTCGATTTAATCTTTAAACTATTAAATATCAGACTATGAATCTATCTTTTCTCATATTATTATTAATTATTATTAATCTAAGATCTATTATTATCTATTTTATTATTAGTAGAGTAATATTATATTGATAAAGTAATAATATAATAATACAGATTAGTGTATGTTAAAAAACTTTTTAATGTACAATTTTAAGCAAGACCCGTTTGATAGGAAATGTAAGCGGGTTTTCGATAAGTAAGTTCTTTGTTCAAAAACCTGGGGAAACCAAGTCGCTAATCAATGTATAGAAAATATGTAAATAAGTAAATGAATATCATTTAGATCTTTTAGATTTGACGAACGTGACATCACGTGATTTTAATGATTCTATGTTTATCAATAAGTGCCATAAGAATAATGTAAGTTTCGGATCGATGTGAAAAAAAAGATATTAACGAAAGATATGAGACGCATGACTAATCTATGACATTTATAGCATATGTGTGTGGTATAAAATTAGGATCATTTTTGTGCAATAGCTTGTGTGATAGCTTCCACCATAGCTTGTGTCAATGTGTTTAGACGAAAGGACGAGAATCACAAATACTTTATTAAGATAGCTGCCGATAAGAGACCTCTGAAATAATAATATTACATATAAAAGTACAATTTTTGGGCATTAAAATTTTTTCGATATTATTCAAAGGATCAATAGCAATATCACTTATAATTTTTATTGTACTATTATCCTCCTTTTGTTAAATATACAGCAAAGACTTTTTCTATCGAGTCATTCAGACTGAATATAAAAATAATTTAATTGTCGGAATCATCGAAGAATAACGGTAAATGACAGCTTCATACTTTAGAATTATTAAGATACTTGCTGTATTTGATGTATTATTATGTATATCAGTAACGATAATGATACAATGACCAGTCGATGACGAACCACAATGAGATATGTAAAACTCTAGTATCAACTTTCATCTGCCAAGAATCATAATCACTCATAAGATTAAAAATATTCTTTAATATAATTAAGGAGGTCCAAAGCATTTTTGTTAATTAATATTTAACTTTTTACTTTGAAAAAATTCAATTTAAAGCTTAAAAAAAATTCAAAAACAAATTTATCGAGTTTATTGCAATATAATCTTATTATAGAATACATTGTGTCAGTGGCGTATCCGGGAAGAGGATAAATCCCCCTCCCCGAAATTTTGGAACCAAGTGTGAATAAAAGGTTGAAAGCTGAGAGAGAAATAAAATTGTAAATGTTCTAAAATCTGAAGACAATATCCTGAATGATACTTTACTGTAAAATGATAATGATAAGATTGTGTGTCTGCCATAACGATTACACCAAATACAATCTTTTTATTATAAAATGCTCAGGCCTCTTATTATAATCTATTATTATAGTCTTTAAGAATGAGATGTCTCTTTTGGCTTGATTCAGACGTACAAATGTATCTAAATTATTTTACGCTATATTACCTTTTTAAACTTGTAAAAAGACGTAGCTTTTATTTGATTCACACATATAACAGTGTCCTAAATATAGAGTTTTAATGTAGAGCCATCTAAATATTGTATACACATATATGCAAGCAGAGCTTTCTTGTTTATTGTTATCTTTGAAAAGTCATTCTAAGTGTCTTTTAAATCATTCTAAATCATTCTAAATCACTCTAATTCTAAGGAGTTTATAACATGATTCGAGAAAGAAATTCTTCTGTTATTTGTAACAAGTCTTGATGTATGCAATCAACTTTTATCTTTCTTTACATAATATTTTCAAGTTGTATGCAACCTTGCCTGTAACCACAGCCTCTGCAGAACGTTGAGAATTCTTAGAACCACCTAAGAAACACAGTGAATGAAGTAATTCTGGACGATTTGATACAAATATACATTCATAAAAACTTGGTTTCTTTGAATAACGTAGAGGAGGTACTGGACAAAAGAAACTGGTATCTAAAAAACCTAGACACATGTTTCTATTACACATGTTAATATTACATATTATTTAATAAAAAATCATGAATTGATTTTATTTTTCAAAAATATTTCCTCCCGAAATCCAATCTTGGTTACGCCTCTGCATTAATTTATAATTTTATTTTTTTATTATTTATATGTAATATAGGCTTTCTAAAACTCAATATCTCTATTGAGGACAATCGTGATTCATAGAAATTTACTTCACTTAAATTACACATTTAAAAATAAGATCTTAGATAAGTGAACTTTTCTGAAATGATTTTTTAGGATTGTACCTATTTTTTTTTTAATTGCGAACGGATTCTCCAAATGAAATGTGAAGGAAAAATATTTTTAAATGTGATAGTCTTGGCAATGAAAGATCGATCTTTGTGTGTATGTGTACAGTGTGTAATTACATTAACTCTATAGTGAAGAGTTTTATATTTTCCACAGGGACGATGCATACGTATTTTGACGCGCATCAAGTTTATTTAATAGTAATAACGAGTACAAACTGTACAATCTGTTTAAGATTAGACCACGATGTTATAAACAGCTTTAAATGTTATAAACGGCTTTAAATACGTACTAGTCAACCTTCTTCTAACATGATGCTATTTAAATGACAGCAAGTATGAATAATTAAATAAATGCAACAACAATCATTCCCGCATCATTCTTTGCTCCGAATTTACCTAAATTCGGAAATTCCGTTTTTTGTTCTGTCAAGATAGATTTATGATCTCTGATCTTAAATCTCTCTTTCGAGATGGTTGCCATGCTCCTTGTAACGCACATAGTTATTAGTTATTACGCATAATAGTTACGTACATAACGTAGATGTAGTTGTTAATTATGAATATTTAACAATGTCTCATGTGGAATAACGCAGACAATGGGAATTTCCGATCAATTGAGTATGTTACTGCAAATATTCAGCGATCACGTTTATAGTTAATTAAGCTGGAATTCATTTATGTGTGCAATTTCAGGCGGTAACTATCTCATGTTATCTGTGACGACGAGGTCAAATAGACCAGGAAGGAGAATTTGCGTTATGATTATTCATGTTTCGTATCGTGTTTGCATGCTCCGCTTGTCGGTTACTACCTAATTATGCTATACGTCGAAAAGCTGATGCCACAGAGATTGAGGAGAGAACATCTAAAACGACACACTCAATTGTTTACGATATACACATGATGTTCCGAAACAAAAGCACGCTAAATATACAGTCCGTATAAATTACCGCGCGGGATTCCATCGCAAAGCAAACGAGCGCAACACAGATGTCAATAGCGATGCAAATAGCCGGGAACCAATTGGGAACCAGTTGCGGCAGAACGATACGCTAGACAAGATGGAAAACATGATTTCAGCAGAGGATAGAAGGAAAAATATCACCATAATGGGACAACATGGAAATCTCACGTAACCACTGGTACAAAAAACTGTCTGAAACATAATACGGCGATGTGACTAGAGCTGGAAAAAGTGCTGTAGCTAACGCACGAGGAGAACGGAGAAAAGCTACGCAATTCTAATCACATCGTATTATAAGAAAGAGACATATTGGAATGTCCACTTGAGGGAAAATGACAGGAGGATGGAAGCGTGCAATGGAAGAACTGTTTTATGTACGAAATAGGTGGCTTGAAATGTAAGGATATGACATACCCACACCCACACCCCCCACACATACTCCCCACCCACACGCGCACCTACACGCGCACACGCACGCACGCACGCACACACAGAGATGTTCCTTACTATAGCAAAAAATATATTTATGTAGAGATACATTAATCTGAAAATGATAAGTTTGACCAATATTATTAAAAAACAATACAATAACTTGTATTTTCTTAAAAATCTGTTAGCAAATCTCTACTTTAATTAATTTTTTAAAATACAAAAGTTTGAACAAGTCGAGTAAACAGTTTTAAAAACCTACGAATTGTTTAACATTTAATAGCTACAATTATGTTGATTTTTTTCAAGTAGATAAATTTGTGTACTTTTTTTTAGTTTTCACGCAATCATAAGATATCTTTTTACATTGAAACAGTGATAAAGATCATAAAAATTTTATGCGCATTTTATCATATTATGTATGTTATAATGCGCACGCGGTAATTTATATAAATTGAAGTTGTAACGAAATTGAAGAGTTAATCCGTATTACGTACTTTGTTACTAACAAGGAAAGGGTCAGAAGTGTTCCCCTCCGATTTTGATGAGCTTCTAATATGTTATTTTCCAGATCAAAATAAGAAGACGTTTTTTTTATACGTGCTCATACGGTCTTTTAGAGGATGAAACATTCCTTTAAAAAATCGGTTTTTCTCTTTCGGAGCGAATATCTCCAAAACTAGAAAAATAGAAAAAAAATTCAAACGGGGTATTAAATGGCTTGATGAGTTCTATAAAATAATGCATTTTTTATTTTTTAAAAAACCCCACTCTTTTAACTTTTTTTCAAAATTTTGAATTTCTGTTTTCACCAAATTAAAGGTTATTTTTTTACAAATTTATCCATGTATACTAAAGTTATGTTGCGTAATACCATTTTCAAGAATTAATTATAAACGCCTCCGTACATACGCTATTTGTGTTTGTCCATGCGCTCGATTCTTCGCGCAACGCATTTTCCTGTAATCAAATGATACACTTGGAGGACATATTCATATATAATCATGGAAGTTTCATCACATACAGCTTGAGCACTTATATAAAATTTAAAACAAGTTTAAAGGTCTATAAGATGAATAATTTTCGTTGAAGGAAATATAAAATGCCGTCGCTTTGCGAGCATTAATTTAATACGTAACATCGTATATTTTATCATGTACCCTTAATTAAATTGTATAAACTATTAATCGCGGTTTTGTATAAGACGGATTTATATACATATTACAATAGATATTAAGAAGTTCAAGATTTTTTAGTATTGTAGCAAGATGAAAGTATCTTGTATTAAGTGTGATGGATCTCATCAATTAAAGGTATTTTATTAATAGAATTTAACATTGTGCTGCGAGTGTTTTTATTATTTTATTTATTATTAATTGTTTTATTTCTTCCTTTTTGTAAACAATTCCCTCCTTCGTTAAAATGTAGAGAATGTAAGGAAAAAATTCCTGTCGCTGCTTTATGACATTGTTTTTATGATAATGTTGTGCCTGAACCAACACAACGGCTCGTCATATCCGTTAATTCGTAAATTTCTAGAAAATACAGTTTATTTAATTAAGTAATAAAGTACAGCACATCTTTTTAGAAGTCAGACTACGGTAGTTGATGATATTTTCTAGAAATTTACGAATTAACAGATATGACGAGTCCTTGTGCTGGTTCAGGAACAACAATATCATACGTTTATTAATCCTTTACTCTTTTCCCTTTCTTTTCTTATTAATGACCTATAAATTAAAAATATATGTTACAATTCTAAAATTTTCATACTTTTTTATTTTATCTTTTACGTAAGTGTTTAAAGCAGCGACTGGAATTTTTTCCTTACATTCTCTACATTTTAACGAAGAAGAAAAAACTGTTCACAAAAAGGATAAAATAAAACAATTAATAATAATTAAAATAATAAAAACACTCACAGCACAATGTTAAATTCTATTAATAAAATACCTTTAATTGATGAGGTACACCACACTTAATACAAGATACTTTTATCTTGCTATAATACTAAAAAATTTTGAACTTCTTAATATCTATTGTAATATGTATATCAATTCGTCTTATACAAAACCGCGATTAATAGTTCATACAATTTAATTAAGTACACAATAAAATGTACGATGTTACGTATTAAATTAATGCTCGTAAAGTGACGGCATTTTATATTTCCTTCAACGAAAATTATTCGTCTTATAGACCTTTAAACTTGTTTTCAATTTTATTTAAGTGCTCAAGCTGTATGTGATGAAAACTTCCATGATTATATATGAATATGTCCAAGTGTATCATTTGATTACAAGAAAATACGTTGCGCGAAGAATCGAGTGCATGGACGGACACAAATAGCGTATGTTTATAATTTATAAACGAAGACGTTTATAATTAATTCTCAAAAATAATATTACGCAACATAACTTTAATATATATGGATGAATTCGTAAAAAAATAACCTTTAATTTGGTGAAAACAGAAATTTAAAATTTGGAAAAAAAGATTAGAAGAGTGGTTTTAAAAAAATAAAAAAAAATTTGCATTGTTTTATAGAAATCACCAAGCCATTTAATACTCCGTTTGAATTTTTTTTCTATCTTTTTTAGTTTCGGAGATATTCGCTCCGAAAGAAAAAAACTGATTTTTTTCAAAGGGGTGTTTTATCTTTCAAAAGGCCGTATGAGCACGTATAAAAAAAACGTCTCCCTATTTTAATCTGGAAAATAACATATTAGAAGCTTATCAAAATCGAAGAGGAACACTTCTGACCCTTTCCTTGTAAGATTAATTGCGTTTCCATCCCTCCTGCGTAACGGACTCTGCGCGTGACATTCGATCAAGGGAGTGGTTTCATCACAAAATGCAAAGCAAGTCAAATCGCAATCCGAGTTGTTTGCCGCAAAACTATCACATCACCGGATAGTGGTCAAAAGTTACTGACCTGTCGGAGTCGCTCGGGCAAATCTTGCACGACCATGGCGTGAAACCTAAGGGTCAGTGAATATCAACGTGGACTAAAATTAAATTCGACGTCAATAGGTAAAGCGATAACGATCGAAAATCCACTTCGGACCAACAGATTGCATTACTTAGCGTTTACGTGTCTAGACGTATTACTTTTGCATTAATTACTTGCGCCCGAAAGATCAATGTATTTTAAATAAAGTATATTACTTTTTTTAGAGATATATGTTATCTTGTAGTTATGTGTTCATGATATTTAGATAATTATGTGCTCATTCATCATAAGTAATTTATTCATTTCGCATTTTATTTCTTGCGCTGATGAAGATAATCTCCAAATTTCATCAAGAATAATATAAATATAAATAATATAAATATCGGAAAATTTAGAAAATATTAAATATTAAATATCACAAAATTTAGAAAATATTAATACAAATTCACATACATTAAATAAAGACATACATTAAATAAATAAAAGTAAATACCTTTAATTATTATTTTTCTTTTTTTTATTATACTGAAAGTAATAATTTTATACAAAGATATAAGCTCGTTATAGGATAAAATTGAACATAATAAAGGGCCAAATCGACGAACAAGCATTAATTAAATTTGCAATTTAATTATACATTACACATCAAACGTTTCGGCTTACGAAACCTTCGTCAGTGACACACATTAATAACACAATTAGCTGTAATATACAAACATAGAAAAAAGCGCATAACAATACAAGAAGCAATGTCAAACCATAAATATTTCAAGTCAATTTACATTCGGTAGAGTTGATTTCGATGAAAATCCACATATGAAGCAAATTAGTGTTGATGAGCGAAAAAATGGTAGTCTTGTCCATAAAAATCTTTTTAATCATGTCAAGTCCTTCCAGATTGGGTTGTCCAAGGAGCAAATTCCACCAGTAAAACGGATCAAATTCAAAATGTAAAAAACTGTCATCAAAAACAAAAACCGAATTACAAAAAATGATTAAATGATAACCGAACTACACTTACTGATATAAATAAATCGCAATGTAAAATAATAGAAGTAAAGAAATCAGAGTTGACATCATTACAGACTCTGCGTGAACAGAAATATATGTAGGACACAACTACTCTAAAGAAAGCTGACAACAATTCTGAAAAATAAACAAAGATTCTCTTGTATATTAAGCCGAACGTTTAGTGATTTCACCTAAAATCTCAATATATGCTCTTATCAAGTAACTCGGTATCCTTATGCAAAATGATTCAATTTTTTGTTCCTTTATGTGAATCATTTCCGAGATATTTCTTTTTATGAAAATTATGTTCCGTATCAACAATTTTGAATTTTTTCAATCAAACAAATGGTTTTGATTCAGAATATGTTCTGTGACTACTGAATGTCTCGACGGAAGTTTGAGATTAGTTTTATATGTTCTTTAATTTTTGTACTCAATTGTCTCTTCGTCTATCCAACATAATATACGTCGCAATCTTTACAATGAATTTTATAAGCTAAATTGTTTTCTTTTTTTAAATTTATTCTTATGTATCTTTATGAAATGTTAAGATAATTCAAACAAAATCAATCCAATTTTGTTCAGATCTCAATTTTGACTTAACTCGAAGTGTCCGAAATGTTTTTTATGTAATACCATTAACTGATTTTTGTTCATATCTGCTACAGTATCATTCTTGTTGTCTCTACCAAATTTATTGTTATTAATTAAGTATTTTATTCTTCTACTAATTTGATAAAAAATCATATCAATATCCGTTATCCATTAAAATGTTAATACATAAATTAATATTCTTCTGAGCTAGAATGAGACAACAAAATATGGTTAAACTAAACTAAAAATCGTGCTTATTTTTTGACAATCCGGGTACTACTAATTTTTGCGGAAAATAGAGAATTTACAGTGCAGATTCGGGAAAGATATTTTAAATATCAAAACTTTTTGATTTGCACAAACAAATATCTGCTTTACGGAGAGTAGTTGCGGGAGGTGGAAAGTGCCGAGGACAGCACTTTCAGCGACCTCCCCACTCCTCACTTTCCGCCTCGATCGAGCTGGAATTGGCACATAAGACACTATTTTGGTTCCCTCCCTCTTTGCTAAGATACACTGATTCAAGGTTACGCAGAGCTTCAAAGACATATAACGGCGAGTGCTGGGGTTCGCGCGCGACTGACGGAGATGCGTCGGCCCGATGAAAAAGATGGAAGGGGAGAGTTGCGATCGACGGTCTGGAATTCGATCCGCGATTGAGTGTCGCGCGTAAATCAATGATTAGGGTTAGGGTGGTAATCGCGTTCGGTTGGTGACGGAAGTGTCGCACGCGAATCAGTGGTTGCGGTGAGTCAGTCGGACGAGAGTTTCGCGGGACGTCCGGTCGCAAGGTGCGGCGTCTGGTTGACGGTGGTGAGCAGAAGTCGGTTCCGTATAAAAAACGCTGGGTGTCGACGGGGGGTGGGGTCGAGTTCGTTGATGCGACATGAATAACGTCAAGGAGGGAGATGGAGGAAGCGACGTTCGACACGGATATCGAAGATAACGAAGAAGACGAAGAAATCGTCGATCTGTATTGCGGCGAGAGTTTGTCGTCGGAGAGCGGTAGCGACGAATCACTCGTCTCGAGCGATAACGACAAATCGCTTTTCTCGTGTGGTTATTTCCGGAGGCGTTGAAGAAAGATGGAACCTCACAACTTATCCCGTTCGGAGAGAGAACAGGTTTTGGAGCCCTCGAGAGGAGATGAATTAAGATGACTTGCTTGGAGCAAGAGAGCGATGAGTTATATGGACAGAGTTCTGAAAAAATACGTGGTTAAGATTGGGAAAGATGTTTGATCGATGAAATCGATCGTCGATGAGAATAAAAAATTATCTCAAAAGGTAAAATTTAGAGTGCCTACGGATAGCCAGGGGACACTATGTGGTTAAAGTTTCTCGAAAAAAAATACGCACCTAAATAAATTTACACAAAAATATAGAAAACGAGAAACGCTTCTTTGAGCTCGCGATGAGCGTTGACTCTGCGGACGCGTATCGCGCGTTGGAGCGGCAATGCGACGAGCGTTTCGAGTCTCTGCGAGAGAGGTGCGAAATAGACACTGACGAGTGAATACTGGAAAAATGAATTCTTTGATTGCGCGGATAGTGTGATTGGAGAAATTGAGGAGCGCTCTTCGGCAACGTTTCGTACACGAGGGTGCCGGTCAAAGCGCATCGAGAAGATTCTCGTGGTCCAAGATCAAGACGGCCTTTAATCGCCACGTGCTGACCGGCGCGGTCGTGAATTCGAGTTACATCGAGCCTCAAAGATTTTTTGTCGCTGCAAAAGGGATAATTGCGTGAAGTTGCGTTTTGTGGATTCATACAAATTTTTGAGCACCAGTCTTGAAAAATTGGTAACATATCTCGACGAGAGTAAGTTAAGAATCGTGCGGTCGGAATTTTCAAAACTCGGCAATGAAGATTTTAATTTATTGACGCACGAAGGTATATTTCCATACGAGTACGTCGACAGCGTCCGCAGATCGGAAACGGAATTACTGTCTCGCGAAGCTTTTCGCAGTTCGTTGACCGGCAAAACGATGAGCGATTACGAACACGTGTCTAATGTTTGGCGACGTTTTCGCGTGAGAGATCTCGGTGAGTACAGCGATCTGTATCTCAAAACGGATCTGCTTCTCTTAGCAGACGTTTTCGAAAATTTTTGCGATAATTGCATCCAGAGTTATGGATTGGATCCCGCTTATTATTACATGTTACTGAGATACGCGTGGGACGCGATATTGAAATATATGGAAATCACATTCGAATTGTTAACCGATATCAATATGGTGTTGTTCATTGAACGCGGTATTCGTGGCGGTTTCAGTTAATGCTCGAACAGATACGAGACAGCCAATAACAAGCACATGCCATCGATTCGTCGGAATCGTCGACGTATTTTATGTATTTTGACGTAAATAATTTGTACGGATGGGTGATATGCGAGCTGTTGCCTTTTAAGGATTTTTAGTAGGTCGACGATTCAGAGAACTGTGATGTCCGTTGCGTAGGATTTTGTTATCGGTTACATCCTGGAGGTGGATCTCGCGGGAGTTTCACGATGTCAACGTGGATCTTTCTTTTTGTTCCGTGCGCATCGTAACTTCTGGAAAGTGGAGCGATAAGCTCCTAGCGACGCTGTTCGACAAGCGTTATGTAATTCACTATCGAAATCAACAACAGTGCGTGCGTCACGGATTGTGCGTGACAAGGATCCATCGCGTTTTGTGATTCGTGCAATCCCCATGGCTTTACGGACATCGAACTCGATACGATGTTCAGAACTCGCGTGAGCAACGAGTTTGAGAAAATATGTACAAATTGATGAACAACACGGTATTCGACAAAACGATGGAGAACGTGCGAGATCGCGTCAACGTGCGTCTCATAACACGATGAGACGGAAGGTACGGCGCCGAGGAGATGATCGTGAGACCGAACTTTCACAGTCGAAGAGTCTTCCCGGAGGATATCTGATGGCTATCTGTCGAGCTGCGCAGGCTCGTGATGAGATTCGATAAACTGATATACGTGGGCATGTGCATTCTCGAAATATCCAAAACGCGTCTGTACGAATTTCACTACGATTACGTGGCTGTGTTGTATCGCGAGAAATGTAAAATTATGTACACCGATACCGATAGTTTGATATATCGTCTTGAGTGCGAGGACGCGTACGAGGATATGAAACGCGACATCTCGAGATTTGACACGAGCGATTATTTCGAGAGCAACGCGTACGATATGCCGCACGTGAACAAGAAGATACCCGGTTTGATGAAGGACGAGAACAACGGCGCGATCACGATGGAATTTGTAGGACTCAGAGCGAAAATGTACGCTTTGAAAGCGTCGGAAGCGATTGGAAGGAACGACATAAAGAGGATCAAATGTGTCAAGAGAAACGTCGTCGAGAGAGTGATAACGTTCGACGACTACACGTGGGGCCTGAGAGACGAGATACAACAATCGAGAACTCAATCATACTTCCGCTCGATATTGCACGAGGTAATATTGCCGTTTTCGAGTCGAAGCTCGCTCTCAGCTTGCACGACGATAAACGCTACATCAATACTCGATTCCTGCGATACGTGCGATATGTGCGATACGTACATTACCATGGGGACATTATAAAATCATGAAAGAACAATGCGTTTTATTATTCGCGTAATACATTTTATAATATATATGTATAATACATTTTATAACATTTGTATAATATATTTTATAATACAGCTTTTTTATCGATCTACGAGTTGTGCGAATTATCCATTCCCAGCCATTTTTACGTACACTTTTTCTCCTCGCGCAACACTTTTTCTACGAGATAAACGTCGGGATCGGAGACCCGCGACAACTCGTATTCGTAGAATCCGCCAGTTCGGTTTTCTGCGATGATCTTTCAGCAAATACGTCACGGGATTGGTCCGTTGTATCTTGGCGACGCGAAAGATCTCGATGTTCAATTGGATGTGTAGCCCTTTTCGAACGTTGTTTTGAAGTTGCTCACGCGCACTGGATTGTTCGTTTTGAATCTCGCCTGAGTGGCGATCTTCGTGGCTGTACACCGTCAACAAGAGCTTGTTAGCGACAGTGGGGCGCATTCCGATCGTTTGATGTTTGCGATGGTGTAGTTGAAAAGCAAACGCGGTAACGCGTTGATCCATTTGTATGATCCGTTGAGCGTGAATAGTTTTCACATGTCGTTCTTGAGAGTCTGATTGAATCTCTCCACCACCGCTTTCATCACCAAGCACGTCGAGTAGTGATTTATGTCGCGTTTTCTCGTCACCTCTCGCATGTCGGCGTTGTAAAACTTCTTGTCCGTTTGCAAGTTTCTCGAATATCACGCGCTATCAAAATATCTTGAACGCCGCGGCGACCTCGTTTCCGCCTTTAGTTTTGAGTGGTAGCGCCCACGCGTGTTTGCTCAGGACGTCGATAACCGTCAGTATGTAGTTGCAACCTTTGTTCTGTCGCGCGTAGGGCATCTCGGGGCGCATCTCCATCATGTCCGTCTCCTACAGATCGTCGTAACCGCGCACCACGACGGGGCGACGCAGAAAGTTCCTTCGCGTGGGCGCGTGCAGCTCCTTCACGAGTCTTCCCTTCTCAACGCTCGCATCACGTCGCGTGCTGAGGAAGAAACGGGCGAGCTCGCGTTCTCGATTGCACGGAGGAAGAGGGTTTATTTTTCTCATTTTGGATGTAAGAGATCGTATAGCTCGCGCAGTCGCGTTTGCTCCGCGTTGCGATTTCCAACTATTTTTTTCACATTGACATGCGTCGCTCTTGCAGGATCGAGGTCGCCCGTCTCCGACTCTGTCGATTTTCTCATAGCGGTTTGCATGTTGATCAGTTAAACCGTCTGTTTCGATTATTGATTTTTTCAAGACTCTTCCCGTCTTTCTTGCACGCATTGGTGATTTCCTTGTTGCTTCTCTTGAATTCGCTTACGCTTTTTTTCACATTCGCTGCTCAATCGAGCGCGTCAATGCTCGTTTTGTTTGCTCTCTCGACCGAGCTTCTCCAGATTTCCACGAATTTCATTCATCTTCTCCATCGAGACTTCCGTTCACGTTTCGGAGACGCGCGCGATCGTCTTGTTGCTCCTTTTCAGCTTGTTTGTATCGTTCTCCACGTTCGTTAATCGTTTGAGCATGTCGCGTCTCTTGAATTCGGTCAGGTCTTTTTTCACGTTCGTCAATCTCGCGAACAGTATTTGTGAATATTTATTCAGTCTTTTAATCGATCATGGTTTTTTTCAGGCTTCCGTTTGTTTCTTTCGCACGTTGATCTCCTAGTTACTTTTCTTGAGCTCTTTAAAGATTACGTCGCTTCTCATTCTCGTCATCGATTTCTCCAGACTCTCGCGAAATTTACTCGTTTTGTCTTTTAAAACTCGAAGAGCGCTCTTGATGTATTTCTTGTCGCGTCAGTGTCGATTTCCGATTTCGCGCGGCCAAGCGGCGTATCTTGCGTTTCCTTGCGTTGTAGACATCCGTGTTCGAGCACTGCGCGTTGTTGCGCACGTAACTTCGCAGGTGATCGATCGGCGGTCACAATCTCCTGCTTTTCAGAGACGTTTCAAACTTGTTCACATCGCGCGAACTGTACTGCCGCAGCGACCGACGCGGCGGATCAATTTATAACGATCCCAGCTTCGCGAAGCTCCTCGAGTATCAACAAAATCTTCTTGTCGTGCGCATCGTTTCCTGTTCGACGTGAAACATCGAGCAGCTGAAGGCTATCTACCAATTCGTTCGGATCGTTCCAGTGAACGTAATCCACTTTAATGTTATTCGTCAGCGCTATAACCGATGACACGGCGCTCTGATCATGCCTGCGCTATTCCTCTTTATGAGCGGACCGATGACGTTTGTACTTGTACCCCTTGTTTCCCATGATCGGCATAGGCGCTGTGACCACGTTTGTAAGCGTTAGTTGCCAACAGTATGCCAACAGTCTGTATTTTTGCAGATCGTGTAAATAGCGTCGTCGGGAATTCTCTTGAAGATCAATTCGTACAAGCCGCGTGTATCCGCATACCTTATCCCGTCTATGATTAAGAAATCGTCCGCCTCCACATCGAATCACTTTTCTCCCAGCATCGTACACGCTATACACGTCGTTGATCTCTCTCTTTCTATTTCCGCTGAGCAGAGCGCCCACATATCATATATGTGAACCTGGCAGGACATTTTGAAAAAAAAAATTGGCAGTTTCAATAGCAGCACTTAGTGAGAAAGACTGTTAGAACAGCAGGAAATCAACAGCAGCATTAATTTTTGTCAAGTGTCTTGCTACGGCAAATTTAATTATTTGTCTTGGAAATTTTTAATCGTTGAAACAATTATAAAAAATAATTCGTTAGCGTGTAAGTCGATCAGAACAAGCTAGAAAAACTGTTACAACAGCAGGATATTAACAACAGGACACATTTTTACCGAGAATCCTGCCGGGGTCAAGAATGATAATTGTGTAAAAAATATTAATTGTTGGAATTGTGTTCTGAAATTCTTTGTGATGGTAGATCTTGTATAGAACAAGCTGGAAAAGTTGTCAAAACTTGTAATATTTGCCATGTTCTTGTACTTTAGAGAGAAAATTGTCCTGCTGGAACGTAAAGTTAGCAGAACATTTCTTCATTTTTGGTTTTTTCGTATTAAAAATGCGGAACAAATTTTGTTTTCCCTGTGGCATTTCGCAGAGTCTGTCTCACAGAAGTTTCGAGCGACGACGTGGGCGAATCGTTGCTCTTCGTCTCGAAGACGTCTTCTGCCGATGCGAACGCTTTCATTCCATCAGCGTGAAGGCGCGGGCGAATTCGACATTGCGTTCAACCGTTTCTTCTTGAGCCTCTTGGTCCTCGCGTGCCGTCGTCATCATCATCGTCGAACGGTTCCAGCTCGAACAACGTTTTTAAATTCACAATATTCTCCCGGCATCTCCTAGAAATCGATCTCATCTAGCGGTATCAGAAGAGCTGCGTTTTTATCACAAAACGCAAAAGCCGCGATTTTGTCGAACGACACTTCTTCCCACTCGTTAAAAATTACAAAAATACATTAAGTATATTGAATATATTAGGTATATTAAGTATATTAAATGTATTAGGTGTATTAAATGTATTAGATGTATTAAGTATTAGGTATATATTAGGTATATTATATATATTAAGTACATTGAGTACATTAGGCGTATCATTCGGGAATCGTTCGGGCGCCCGACTCGAGAGATATTCGGGAAACAGAATCGAATATATCGATCGCGTCGACGCGCGTCCTCGTCAATCGCGTTCGAATGCTCGGCGCGTCGGGATTTTGTTCTCCTCGCTCGTCGCGCGGTTCTCAGAAATGTTGTCATTGTTCATTTTCACGTGCGCGATCGCCGTCGTCCAGCGTTCTTTACGGAATAGACTTCTGCTTGTTAAGCTGGGTATACACTTAGCGAACGAACACCGAACGAACAGCGAACACGAACGTTCGTTATTATCATTCGTCAGATGTATACGCCAAACCAAATGCGAACAGAACATTCGATTCGCATTCGGATTCGTTTCCTCATGAGGCGGTACATCAAAGAAAATTCGCGTTCGCTGTTCGTTCGGTGTTCATTCGCTAGGTGTATACCCAACATATGTGTTCGCTATATGGTAATGAAAGATTTTGTAATTTAATTATTGTCAGTATAAGTTATTTAAATAATATAATCCATTAAAAATCAAGATAAAATCAGAATAGTAATTATATTAATGTAATAAATATATATATATATATATATATATATATATATATAGCGTATATATATATAGCGTATATACAGGGTGGACCATTTTAATCCATCCAGTCAAATATTTCGAAAACCAAGCCCGGGAGAGAAAAATTTTTCAGACAAAAGTTGTTTGGTTTCGAGGGGACCATAAGATGGTACTATTGGTTTGACCTTGAAGAATTATTTGAAAGTCACATGAAAGTCACCTCAATTTTTTTAATTGGCATCCCCTATTTTTTATTGCATATTCTTGTAGCTTATCTCGAGACCTTTCCAAAACACTATAAATAAATGTTTTTTCGTTAAATATTTTCCGAGTTATAAGGCTTGAAATAATTTCTTAATTTTACATAAACTATAAAATATCTCGTAAAATATTCACTTTTCGATGATCTTACCTCAATACTTTTATGCACAGAATAATGAGAGAAATCAATTGGTGTAAAGAAAACACATAGTTGTTTTTAAGAAAAAATGTGCAATTTGTAATTAACAATTACATATATTTTCTTAAAAACAACTATGTGTTTTCTTTACACCAATTGATTCCTCTCATTATTCTGTGCATAAAAGTATTGAGGTAAGGTCATCGAAAAGTGAATATTTTACGAGATATTTTATAGTTTATGTAAAATTAAGAAATTATTTCAAGCCTTATAACTCGGAAAATATTTAACGAAAAAACATTTATTTATAGTGTTTTGGAAAGGTCTCGAGATAAGCTACAAGAATATGCAATAAAAAATAGGGGATGCCATTTAAAAAAATTGAGGTGACTTTCATGTGACTTTCAAATAATTCTTCAAGGTCAAACCAATGGTATCATCTTATGGTCCCCTCGAAACCAAACAACTTTTGTCTGAAAAATTTTTCTCTCCCGGGCTTGGTTTTCAAAATATTCGACTGAATGGATTAAAATGGTCCACCCTGTATATATATATATATATATATATATATATATATATATATATATATGTATTTTATTACTGTTATTAGTGTAATTAATTTTATTATTTCTTCTTCGGTCCATTCCATTGTAAGTAACGAGTAAAAATTAATAATAAAAAGAATGATTCTCACTCAATTATGTCGTGATACAGTGAGGTTATGAATGACAACGACAACGGCAGCGAGCAGCGAACAGTGGCGAACAGCACTTAAAGCGTATACATCTAGCGAACGAGCACCGAACGAACAGCGAGCGCGAATTTTCTTTGATGTACCGCCTCATGAGGGAACGGATCCGAATGCGAATCAAATGTTCTGTTCGCATTTGGTTTGGTGTATACATCTGACGAATGATAATAGCAAACGTTCGCGTTCGCTGTTCGTTCGGTGTTCGTTCGCTAAGTGTATACCTAGTTAAAGAATAAATGACTTCAGAACATGAACGCGAATGCCCGAACATTCGTGCTCGCTGTTCGTTCGGTGTTCGTTCGTAGATGTGTACCCAGCTTTACAATTGTCAACCGAACACCGCACCCTGCAACCGAACGTCCTGCGAAACCCTCGTCCGGTCGACTCACCACAACCATCGACGCGCGATGTTTTCGAATCACCGAACGCGATTACCATCCTAACCTCAACCACCAATTTGCACGCGACACTTAATCGCGGGTCGAATTCCAAACCGTCAATCGCAACTCTCCTCCCTGTTTCGTCGCATTTCCGTTAATCACGCGTTAACCGCAACGCTCGCCGTTACGCGTTTTCGTAGCTCCGCGTGACCTTGAATCAGTGTATCTTAGCGAGGGGGAGGGGGGGTGAGATGTGGAGGGGAACCAAAACAATGTCTTAAGGCTCGTCTACAATAAGTGTAGTAGGCGTAGAAGTAAGAGTAAGGCGGGGAGCACAGACCATTGCATAACGCATAACGCATATGCATAAGAAATTTGATTGGTCCGTTAGCATGTGCATAAGGAATTTGACCAATCGAATTTCTTATGCATATGTATTATGCATTATGCAAAAGTCTGTGTTTCCCGCTTAAGAGTAAGAGTAACGTTTTTGGCGTAAGATGCTTACGCCGATCGCGTCTACAACACGGTGGAGTAAAAAAAAAAAAGAAACGTAAATAAGTTAGTGAAAGAAGAAATGGAATTATATGAAATAATATGGACAAGTATACTTGTTATTTTGTGGCACAATCAATTGACATTATTGTGGCAACGACGAAGACGAAAAGGACGAGGTCATGGAAGAAGAAGGTGGTGGGTCCGTCCCATAAATCGATCTAGAAATGAACAAGGTTATGAGGCCAACATTGTTAGAGAAATGGAGACGCACGATCACGAGGAGTTTTTCAAAAATTTTCGAATGTGGCCGGAGCATTTCAATTGGCTCCTTGATCGATTACAGAATAAATTGCAAAAACGAAGCAGGAGAACTCCATTGGACCCCAAGCTGCGTTTGCAGGTGACACTCTTGTGAGTATGCAGAATCTGAAATTAATTTATGCTAAGATATAATATTAACTAACAGCATTAAATTATTTTTACAGATATCTAGCGCAAGGAGATTCAATAATAAGTAAACATACTGAATTTCGTATAGGAAAATCTACAGCGCATGCAATTATCCCAGAGACCTGCCAAGCAATTTGGGATGTATTCCAACCGATTTTTTTGCCACACATGGATGAAAATTCATGGAAAAGAGTGGCAGATGGCTACATGGATAAATGGCAATTTCCTAATTGCCTTGGTGCGATTGACGGCAAACATGTTCGCATAAAAGCTCCTCCTATGTCAGGATCCGAATATTATAATTATAAAGGTTTTTTTAGTATAGTGCTTCTAGCTGCTTGTGATGTATACTATAAGTTCACGTGGGTGGATATTGGGCAATATGGTATGTATCCATAATAGTAAATCTAACAACAAGTATGCAGTTGTATGTGAATGTACAGACATGTCATGTTTCTGTTCGCAGGCTCAATGAGTGATGGTGGTGTATGGAACAATACAGATTTTATGCGAGCTCTGGAAGAGGGAACAGTTAATTTGCCACCGCCTATTCCATTGCCTGGTGCAAATGATCCGTTCCCTCATGTTTTTGTCGCAGATGAAGCGTTCCCATTATCAACATATATGATGAGGCCATTTCCCAGGAAAAATGTCAAAATGACAGATAATGAACGTATTTTCAACTATCGGTTGTCCAGGGCTAGGAGGACAATAGAGAACACGTTTGGCATTATGGCGGCAAAGTGGCAGATTTTGAGTTCATGTATAAACTGTTCTCCAAAACATGCACGGCTGGAACTTCTTGCATAGGGACAGACCTCTGATAATTTGACGTTGTCCTATGGAAATATAATTATGCAAATTTATATTAACTTGCATATTAACTTATATTAACTTACACATAATCGATACCTTCCAACTACTGTTTAACGCAAAGCAAATATAAATAAAAGAATTTACTTACCGTCTAGGCTGAATATAATCAGCAAGAAACATCAAATCCTCATATAGTACCCAACTTGATTTATATGGTACATGATCTCCACCTGCACCAGATCTTGCTTGTGACTGCATAACTTTACGACGTTCTTTACCAAACTTCTGTCGCAGGCGATAAAATTCTTTTTCTGCAGCAACTCCTGCAAATACAAAAGCTCTAACCTCTCACTTCCTCATCGTTGTACATCACTTACCAGTCATTGGAGGAATTAATGATGCCCCAATATTGTTCCACATTAATGTTTTGTCAGTTTTTTTACTATATCCCTTCAGTCTTTTCTGATACAGAACACCATTAGCTTTGACAACATGGATCAGTGTCCTCCAAGCAATAATTTGTGCATCTGATGCATCATTGAGAATTTCTGTGTCATTATCGACATTAATAACTGACACGTCGTCTTCATATTCCATTATAATTCAATTATAACTATTTTTTAATGCACTGCGTTCTTTATAAGTATTCTTATAACCTCAGTAAACTTCCGCGATAAGCACTATACACATTGAACAAGAATTTTTCTTCTGCACTTTGATTGGTTGAGCGTAAGCGTAAGAGCTATAGTAGGAGTAGGAAATAAAAATAATTTATTTCGCTTACGCCCATACTCCAGCGCCTTTACACCGGAAATAACCTTCATACGTCTACTCTTACTCCTTACTCCACGAATTGTAGACGATCACTCTATCTATTCTAGACGAGCCTTTATGTGCCAATTCCAACTCGATCGAGGCGAAGGGTGAGGAGTGAGAGAAGTCGCTGAAAGTGTTGCCCTCTAGTGGCATTGAGCTGGAATATACATAACATAGCTACTACGGAGAAAATTGATTTCTATTTGTTTTCTTTATTTGATCTTTCCATGTTTATTTTAAATAGCATTCAAAAACATTCTTTTAATTAAATTTTCAAATCATAAATTTAATTTGAAATATTCCCATGACACAAAATTTAAGTAGTTGAATGAAGAAAAAAAGAGGAATTTATTCTGTATACGGAACATTAAAAACATTGTATTTTCTTGTTTAACAAATAGGGAGGTAATAATATATATGAGACCATTTGTGTCTGATAGACTGAATAATAATACTATTGAGCCAAATTCATTTTCTTGTACATAAATCCTTTAGATAATACAAACAGGAAATGGTTCATTAACTTGTCCCAAAAAGATATTTTTCCTAATATTTCAAATTTGTTTTGGATGATAGATTTTGTCTTCCTGCGACTTGACAAAAAGTTAGCTACATGAATTCATCAAGGAATTTAGGAGAATTATTTAGAAGAAAACACTAATAGATATAACGTGGTAAATCAAACATCTATACTAAAGTCCATTATTTCTCCTTTGATAATATAATTTAATATTTAAAAGAAACAACAATCAGCTAGACTCAAAGATTAACCATCTATTAAAATCAAATTCACGATTAAATTTAATAAAAAGAATCTGAACATTATTTTTACAAGAGCAGATAAAAGAAACGTGACAATTGTTCTAGAAAAGAATTGTTATATAACAAAGATAGGTTTATTGAGCGATACTAACACTTACGCAAAAGTAAAGAAAAACCTCATTAGCAGAATAGAAAAATTTCTTTATGACAGTCTAAAAAATTAGTTTGAAAAAATACATCAGTAAGATTGAATACGTACAACTTAAATCTAGCATTCTCTTCTACCTAAAATTTATGGGTTTTCCAAAATCCACAAGGAGAATTGTTCCTTTAGATTAATAGTTTCCTCGGTTAATATTCTACATGATGTTGCGATCTTTTTGCGAAATATCATTTCTAATAGTGTTCCATGTCCAAATAGTCATATGCATAATAGTTTCGATTTGTATTGTGAGCTCTCTGGTAAAACTTTAGCTAGTTCTGATACTATTTTCTCTTTGGATGTTGTTTCTCTCTTCACCAACATACCGAAAAGAAATGGAAACGATTCACATATCGAGTTACTTAACAGAGCGTATATTGAGATTTTTGGTGAAATCGCTAAGAAAGGCTTAATACAAGAAAATCTTTGTTTATTTATCAAAATTGTTGTCAGCTTTCTTTGAGAGTAGATTTATGTCCATATTTCTATTCACGTAGAGTTTGTGATGATGATCTAACTCTGGTTTCTTTACTTCTATTATTTTACATTGTGATTTATTTATATCAGTAAGTTTAGTTCAGTTATTATTTAATCATTTTTTGTAACTCGGTTTTTATTTCTCAGTGATGATGACAGTTTTCTACATTTTGAATTTGATCCGTTTTATTGATGGAATTTGCCCCTTGGACAATCCAATCTGAAGGAAGCTGACATGATTAAAAAGATTTTTGTAGACAAGACTACCATTTTTTCGCTTATCAATACTAATTTGCTTCATATATGGATTTTCATCGAAATCAACTCTACCAAATGTAAATTAACTTGAAACATTTATGGTTTGACATTGCTTTTTGTATTGTTATGCGCTCTTTCTTATGTTTGTATATTACAGCTAATTGTGTTATTAATTTGTATCACTGATGAAGGTTTCGTAAGCCGAAACGTTTGACGTAGTGTAATGTATAATTAAATTGCAAAAATTAATGTTTGTTTGTTGATTTAGTCTTTTATTATGTTCAATAATACTTAAATACTTTTAATTTTAAAAAAACTTTTTATTATTTAATAAAAGTAATAGTATTTTCTACTATTAAGATAAGAGACTTTACGCAAGAAGTCGATAGAGATATTATAGAGTCGTTAGTACGGATTTAAACGTATCTTTATCTTCGAGATGTTCATTTCTTCAAATGTTGGAATTAGAATTGATGCTAAATGTCACAAATAAGAATACAAGAACATATTGCTAGCGACGAGCGTAACACGTTTGTCTCGATTCGAACTACATGGACGAAACTTTGTTTCTCGTTGGACTCACAAGGAAAAAGTCGGAAGTGTCCTTCCATTTTGATGAGCTTCTAATATGTTATTCTCTAGATCAAAATAGGAAGACGTTTTTTTTATACGTGCCCATACGGCCTTTTAAGGGGTAAAATACCCATTTAAAAAATCGGTTTGTCTCTTTTGGAGCAAATATCTCCGAAACCAAAAAAGATAGAAAAAAAAATTCAAAAGGGGTATTAAATGGCTTGATGAGTATTATAAAATAACGCAAATTTTTTTCATTTTTAAAAAAAACCCCGCCCTTCCAACTTTTTTTTTCAAAATTTTGAATTTTTGTTTTCACCAAATTAAAGGTTTTTTTTTACAATTTATCCATGTATATTAAAAATTATGCGTAATATTATTTTGGAGAATTATCGCGCGGGTAAACCGTACATCATAAATATTTTTTTTCTAAGTTGGCAGCATTGTGACAGACATCTGTGACAAATTTCATATCAAAACATTCATTAGTTTTTGCTTTACGCTTGGTTTTGTACGACGCTAAAAGTGCATTCGGCGATTTTTATAATGTCTAATTGAGCAAAGAAGTTGCATTAAATTTTGTTTATACCACTTTTAAACATTCCTTTCCGACAAAGCATGGTCCCCGAAGGCTTTCTACAACATCCTGAACGTTTCTACACCCGAAATTTCATTCCGCAAACAAAATTTAATGCAACTTCTTTGCTCAATTAGACATTATAAAAATCGCCGAATGCACTTTTAGCGTCGTACAAAACCAAGCGTAAAGGTGCGTACTGACGTGAGCATTTTTACGCGCACGAACGATAAAAGTTTCCACGCACAAGCATTCGTGCGCGCAAATCGTTCGTGCGCGTAAAATGCTCACGTCAGTACGCACCTTAAAGCAAAAACTAATGAATGTTTTGACATGAAATTTGTCACAGATGTTTGTCACAATGCTGCCAACTTAGAAAAAGAATATTTAGGTAAATCTTCGGAAGTTACACGTGTTCGAAATCGAGAAATCGACAACGTGTTTTCCATGTATTTTTGCCTCCTGAAAACGAATATCATAGCAGAAATTGGCGCTCGGCAATATCCTGGCCGCTATCTTGAAAAAACAGCCAAAAAACGTGTTTTTTTCTAGTTTTTTGCATTTAACTTGAAAAATACGAATCGTACGAAAAAATGTTTCAAACAAAAAATGTAGAGCATGAAATTCTCTACAAAAAAGGTGGTATGCATTTTCTTCGTAATATCAACAGAAAGCTTGCAAATGAGCGATGAATAGCATTTCCTTTTGAACTGCAGGAAATAGGTGACATTTAGAATTCGAAAATGGAGGTGCCCGCACTCCATTTTGTATTCTAGCGGTAATGCGTCCACCTAGGGTGTGCCTGCGTTCTGGGGGGCTCCGCCCCCAGACCCCCCTTTTTATACTAACCTAACCTCCAACCAAAAATCATGGGTGATAATCGGATCCTATTTTGGTAATTATTTAGATAAGTATACTTTTCAACGCAAAGCGAGGTTCCACATGGGTTCGCGACTTTCCACGCGTATACTATTCTACTGCGTTCGCCGCCTCCCCCGCCCCCCCCGCGAAGCGGGGGGGGGAGGGATGGGGGTTGAGGCGGTGAGAGAGTTGAGTTCTACATCGTTGGCCACGCCTCCACGCATGTGAGTAACTTGTCAAATAAATTTAAATTATAATCAACTCGTTGCGTGGAGGCGTGGCCAACGATGTAGAACTCAACTCTCTCACCGCCTCAACCCCCATCCCTCCCCCCCCGCTTCGCGGGGGGGGGGGGGAGGCGGCGAACGCAGTAGAATAGTATACGCGTGGAAAGTCGCGAACCCATGTGGAACCTCGCTTTGCGTTGAAAAGTATACTTATCTAAATAATTACCAAAATAGGATCCGATTATCACCCATGATTTTTGGTTGGAGGTTAGGTTAGTATAAAAAGGGGGGTCTGGGGGGCGGAGCCCCCCAGAACGCAGGCACACCCTAGGTGGACGCATTACCACTGGAATATAAAAAGAAATGCGTCGGTAACAGACACCAAATGTCACTTAGATTCATCTATCACCCACACCAGCCTGTGGATATAAAAGGAGGGGTCTATGGGCTAACCCTAGCACCCGCTAGGTTGACACATACAGCCAGCAATGTTACTGCACTACAATAATGTCCCTGTTCGCTATGTACTTATTATGCATAAATATGTACCCAGAGTGCACCACGGGGAAGCCAGGAACTATGCACTCCATGTGTATACATGTATGTGTGTGTGTATGTCTGTGTGTGTGTGTCACATCAGAGATCAGGACCCCATGGTTCGTCACTTCCACGGTATTTACCGACTCCAAACCCTCTCTGGTGTGTGTGTGTGTGCGCGCGCGCGCTGTGAACGTTGCTCGTTGCGATTGTGACCCTGTATTTCTTCACGCGTCAGAATCCTCACTCTCCAGCACTTCATCATGCGATATTGCCTCTTGAAACTCCGCTATTAATCGAAAAAACACATCTATCCTTTCCTTTGGAGAATGGGCACGCTTAAACAGGTATTCAGCCAAGTACGTGCCCAACTGATTTTCCGATGTCCCATATTTTGAAATATTAGCGCGAACTTCTCTCCATGTGCGCTCTATCGATTGCGTGTGTGCGCCTGAATCAGGATCTACAAAATTCATACTGTGATTGACCGACAAATGAATGAAACCCTCATCGGACAAACAATTGTATGCTTTCCATTTATCGGAAATGATGCACGTTCCGGGAAGAATCCATTGTTTTATGCATTCAAGAAGGGTATCACTTGTCCGGTCTTCAACTGGAACGACAAAAATTTTTTTTGATTCGCGCTCGTACCCTCCGAATACCCATTTCCCTTTAACCAAGCGACCTCTGTTGTACTTCCGCTTGCCGAATTTCGCTTCATCAATTTCCACCGTCTTGCCAAAACCGCCCAGCTTCTCCGAATTTTTTTCCGCCCAGTGCACACATACCTCTCGGCAATATGAACTCCAGTTCACAATTGTCTCTGAAGACAAATCTAGGTCATTAGAGATAAAGTTCCACCGTGGAAGCGGAATCCACAGGAAGTGTGCAACAAAAATGCACACTGTCGAAAGGGTAAGATGTGTATGATGCAACCATGTACCAACTTTTGCGCTTTGCGAAAAGTTGCACTGGACCTTCTTTTTTTTCTTTCGGGTCACCATCTTGTTGCATCGAAATAATAGCGAATCTTTATTCAGTTCAATAATCGCATTGCACCTGGGGCACTTTAATGTGCTTTTCAAAATATTACGTGACACTAAAAACTCCACGCAGTATTTTTCACTATAAGCAAGGTGAGTGAACCTGCTATGAGTGATCTCGCTGAAAACAATATTGGCATCAATTTCGGACATTTTACTGCAGACATTAAATGTAGCATAAGTAGATAATCGAACGCGTCAAGACGCTCGCATATAAGGGAAACTGTAATCCACTTCACTATCGAGAAACTCAGCTAAAGGAGGACAAGCGTATGACTAGTTACTTTCATCACTATTTTACAGGCTTCCTTTTGCGATTACGATAAAAATGCATACCACCTTTTTTGTAGAGAATTTCATGCTCTACATTTTTTGTTTGAAACATTTTTTCGTACGATTCGTATTTTTCAAGTTAAATGCAAAAAACTAGAAAAAAACACGTTTTTTGGCTGTTTTTTCAAGATAGCGGCCAGGATATTGCCGAGCGCCAATTTCTGCTATGATATTCGTTTTCAGGAGGCAAAAATACATGGAAAACACGTTGTCGATTTCTCGATTTCGAACACGTGTAACTTCCGAAGATTTACCAATATTTATGATGTACGGTTTACCCGCGCGATTTAAATTGAAAACTGATCTTACTTTTTGGACACAGTATAAACGTCTCCGTACATACGCTATTTGTGTCCGTCCATGCGCTCGATTCTTCGCGCAACGCATTTTCCTGTAATCAAAAGATAACGAATACACTTGGAGGCAGAGACTTATCAAGGGTATGGCAGGCATGGTACGTGCCCTGGGCGCCATTTGAATGGGGGCCATGACATCGCGCTACAAAGCAGTTTTTATTAATATATTTCATCAAGCACGGTAGATACATGAATAAAATGCGTGAAAGTGTGTGTTGTAAATAACTTTAGATAGTAGATTTTAAGGTAGTAGCAACAAAATAATTAATTTTGTTATTATTACCTTAAAATCAATTATCTATAGTTAATTATTTATTTACAATTTATTTACAAATTAAAATGATAAATCAATTATTTATTTACTATCTTTAAATTGGTCCAGTAATAAAATGATGACCCATGGAGACTCAAGACAGGCTATGTAATCTTGTTTTATTGAGTATAGAAAGAGGAGAAACTGAAAAAACTGACTTCGAGCACGTCATAGATCAATTTGCAACAGCAAAAGCAAGGAAGGTGCACTTATAATTTTTATGTAATGCCATAATGTAATGTTAAATAAAAGATTAACGATCTTTTTAAGCTGATATTATGATAAAAAAGATAAGTACTAGATATTTGGATAAGGGCACAATTTCAGTATTTGCCATAGGAATTATTTTCTTTAGATACGCCTTTGCTTGGAGGACATATTCATATATAATCACGGAAGTTTTCATCACATACAGCTTGAGCACTTATATAAAATTTAAAACAAGTTACGACGTAAACAAGTTTAAAGGTCTATAAGACGAATAATTTTATCGTTGAAGGAAGTATAAAATGCCGTCGCTTTGCGAGCATTAGTTTAATACGTAACTTCGTACATTTTCGCGTGTTACCCTTAATTAAATTGTGTGATATTAATCGTTGCAGTTTTATAGGTATGTATTAATATTTTGAAAATATTGTCTGTTAATATGTATCTATTAATGTTTATATATTTCTCATACAATTCTTCTTTTATAGTTTTTAAAATCAATTAGCACATAAATTTTTATTTATTGTATTTTTTTACAGCATTACGAAGAAACGTTTTTTTGGTACTTCATATAACTTTTGTTTAAAAATCATAAAATACAAACGTACTGCATGTATATGTTTATACAATATAATATAAAATTTCTTCTTTATCCAAACAAAGTTTTAACGAGGAATGTATTTATAGTTTAAAAAAAGGTATGCTTAATGCTTAACATTTTTATTACTTAAAAAATAAAATAATATATTTATTTAAATACATAAGTAATATAATGTAAATATAACAAGTATAATAAAACATTACTATTTTTTAATATACATAATTACTAATTAAACTTTAAACATATATGTGTATATCTATATATTAGTATGTACCTTGAATAAGTTCTTGTTTTTTCGTGAAAATTAATGCTTTATTTTAAAAAAGTCGTAAAAAACATGTCACTGAAAGTATTGTCCATCGCTAGCCACTACTTTTTCCCATCTTTCTGGCAGCATTTGAATTCCACGTCGGAAAAACGACACGTCTTTTGAGGCTATCCAAGAGTCGACCCATTTTTTGGCATCTTCATAAGAATGGAAGTGCTGGTCAGCCATGTGCCATCGATCGGAACAAGTGATAATCAGAAGGGGCAATGTCTGGTGAATACGGCGGGTGGGGTAGGACTTACCATTTAAGCATCTCCAGGTTTTCACTGGTTTTGCAACATGTGGCCGAGCGTTGTTATGTTGCAAAATCACTTTGTCGTGTCTCTGCTCGTATATCGGCCGTTTTTCCTTCAATGCTCAAACGCATCAATTGTAGTCGATAGCGATCTCCCGTGATGGTTTCGTTCGGTTTGAGCAGCTTATAATAAATTACACCCAGCTGATCCCACCAAATGCAGAGCAGAAGCTTCGAACCATGGATATTCGGCTTTGCCTACGATGTTGATGCATAGCCGGGCTTACCCATGATTTTCTACGCTTAGGGTTATCGTAGCAGGGGCGGATTCAAGGGGGGGGGCGATGGGGGCGATCGCCCCCCCCGGAGCCTGACCCGCATTAACCGATACACCCTAAGCTAAGCAACCTGACCTCAAGCAATATAACTTGCAGTAACTTAACCCTAAACGACCAAACCTTATGCAGCCTGCCTTACATTATCCTAATCCTAAGCGACCCAACATTAGGCAGCCTAACGTGAGAAATTTTCCAAATTTAAGAATGTATTTTAACTCTTATCATGTTAAACCTCTTATAACATGCAGGATTTTAACACGCATAATTAAAATTGACGTTTTTATTTTTTATTTAATATTGTAAAAATCGTGCCTAAAACTTACATTCAATTATTTCCTATACATAAAAAAAAAATTCAATTATTTTGTAAAATATTTTAAATTAGAAATTACACATGTTGTGTTATAAGTGATGAATATTTCGATAAACTTGCATAACATTCATAAACTTTCTTTCGGGCAGATAGTTTTTTCAAAAGAAATTGTGAAAATTATAAAATGGGGTTTCCCCCGCAGCAATAATTTTAATACTTCTCTCGACATACGCAATTTTTATACACTTCACCGATCTCATCTAAGCTTTTAAAATATTTATTTTATGACTTTATTTAATACTATTTTTATTATTCATGATTAGAATAACTTTTTAAAATGCAGTAAAAATATTCAATTTAAAATATAATACTGTAAGAGGTATGAGACAGAATGTAAACGCATTCAGTATAATTTTATAAAAGTTTTTAAAGAAATTGCATTGCTTTTTAAATTTGAAGTGGACAGTCAGCAACGTATTAGAGTGAGTGAATATATATGCCTTGTCAATAAGTAAATATTTACAACAAATTTGATTTGACATTATGCAATTAGTTTGATGTGCCAACCAATAAAAAGTTCAAGGGTTCAATACAGTAGGCGAATAGATTATAGAATTTCCTGTAAGGTTCGAATAAAATTAGTGCCTGTACATGTTTAGACTCGTTCTATGTAGCAAGCAGTGAGTTGTTCATCACTTGTTTTAACTTGTTAAAAACAAAAGATACGCGAAATCGCGTATCTTTTGTTGCGTGGACGCGCCTCGCAAGACACGCGACAGTCCGACAGACAATTTTCCACAGTTAGCTCGTGTGGATCAGTGGATTGATTAATTAAATAATAAATAAAGGACTATTTTGTTATGGCGATTTCGCATTATATGTAAAGTAGATCAACGGATTTTCTTTCTACGAGTTGAAAAATGTCTAACAAAAGAAACGTAAGAAAGGCGCAAATAGAAGAACAGAAGAGTCAAAACAAATTTCCAAAAATAACCAACTTTTTTTCATCACAAGTAAATACAAAAAATACAAATCAAACTGATGTGACTGAAGAATTACACGTAGAAAATGCTGGATCCGAAACAACCACTTACTCAGGTATTGCCATAATAACTATTTTATGTTATGATATGAATGATAAATGTAGTTTCTACTGATTCATGCGATTCGTATAATACATACTTTTTAAATGTGAAATTATAACGCTTATTTCTATTACAAACTTATATTAACAATTAGTCTACGTTTTATTTTATATTAAAATTGAAATTAAATAAATTGAAACGTTTCTATCGTACTAATTTCGAGGTCGCCCTTTTTAGGCTTTGTTAAAATTGTCTAAAATTGCAATTTATATATGATTTTGACATAAATATGTAAAAAGACGCGATTTTTTCAGGGCATTTTTTAATTTAAATTTCAAGATTTTGCTTTGATATCGCGGACTTCAAATAAGCTAAAATGTATTAGAATCGTCGACTGTAAAAATAATAATCATTATAAATAATTCATTAGATGCAACATAAATTTTACGCATTAATAATAAAAAAAATAATAGTTTTCAATACAAATGCGTAAATGTTTTATCTGCGAATGTGAGGGTTGCCGACCCGAGCCGCAGTCGAAAACAGCAATCATATTCGTAGAAAAAACCTTTACCCACGTGTGCCGAATGATACTTTTTGTTATAGTAAACGTGAAGTACGTTTTTCGGAAAAATACGTATGTACTTGACATATACTATGACGAAAAATTTATTACAAGACTTATTTGTGTTCAGTGTTCTACACATTATATTAAAAATATAATTAAATAATTCTGCAAGTAATAAAATATTTTTATTTTTAGCTGATGTGAATGAGAACATTCATGTGTTTAATGAAGAGTCTGAATGTTTCATTAGTCATGAGAAACAAGAAAATGACAATCGTATATCTTCTTCAGTTCAGAGGTTTTCAAATGTCACAGGCGAACGTGAAACTAACAACAAAATTGCTCTCGACATTGGAAATTATGTAGGAACAAACGTTAATAATTTCATAAAAAGAGAACTACTATTAAACCATTGGGTTCCTCCTAAAAATTATGTTTTTCCGTATTCCGTGCACAACAAAAAGAGAAAAGAAGAAAAAAGATATGCTAGCCAAAAACATTTGGACAGTTTTGATTGGCTCATTTTTTCAGATGATAAAAAAGGATTTTATTGTAAATATTGCCCATTTTTCGTGAACTCTGGAACTGGAGGCTATGGTAAAAATGTTCCTTTGAATAAACTTGTAACAAAGCCTTTAAGCACGTTTGCTAAACTTTTAGGAAAGGATGGTGCACTTGTAACGCATGAGAAATGTGAATATCACATAGCAGCAGTGCAAGCTGCAAAACAATTTTTAAATACAATGATAAATCCAAAATTGGACATTATTAATCAAGTCAACAATGAAAGATTGAAACAAGTCACTGAAAACCGTCTCCGACTGAAACCTATTGTAGAATCGGTCATTTTTCTTGGTCGCCAAAACATTGCTTTTCGAGGTCACAGAGATGATGGATCATTAATACTTGACAGCCCAGTTAACGAAGGGAATTTTCGTGAATTATTGAGATATCGTGTCAGAAGTGGAGATTCTCAATTACAAGAACATTTGAAAAAGTCATCATCACGAGCAACTTACATTAGTAAAACTATACAAAACGAACTTATTAACTGTTGTGGAAAAGAAATTTTATCGGTCATCATTAATCGTATTCAAGAAGGAAAATTTTACAGCATCGTGTTTGATGAAACTACAGACATTTCACACGTCTCTCAAATGACTCTTGTGTTGAGATATGTGCATCAATCTGCAGTTCGTGAAGATTTTATAAAATTTATTGACCTTCATGATAAAGTATGCAGCATTATTGACGATAATGATATGAAAGATGATTCTCTAGAAATAAGATTAACGGGTTCAAATTTGGGTCAAGTCGTACTTAATACTCTAAAAGAGTTGAATTTAGATCCGAAATATTGTGTTGGTATAACAACAGATGGGTGCTCCGTCATGACTTCTGAAACTCGCGGGGCTGTAGTAACTGTTAAAACAAAAGCCATTAATGCCGTATATTCTCCGTGTTCCAATCACATTCTCAATCTATCCATATCTAAATCATCATCTGTACAATCGGTTCGAAATTCAATAGGTATAATGAAAGAAACAATAGCATTCTTTAACGCTTCGGCCAAACGTTCTGACACTCTGAAGAAAGTGATGGGGCATCAGCTGTCTGGGCTTTGCGAAACTCGATGGATAGAACGACATGATGGAGTTCTTCAATTTAGAGTTTCACTTCCTAAAATCATTGAATCGCTTGATTATATATCTTCATGGAAAGACATTCAAACAGCTGCAAAAGCTAGAACATTAAAGATATCTCTTTGTGACAGTGTATTTTTGATTACAATTACATGTCTCTCCGATTTGCTAAGTTGCACACTTTCTTTAAGCCGATTTTTTCAAAAGACCCAAATAGATCTTAAATCAGCACAAAATATGCTTAAAGACACATTAAAACTTTTGCAACAAAAACGTGAAAAGTGTGTTGAAAAATTTGCTACTATTTACGAAGAAAGTTATGGAGTTGCAGAAGAGTTAGGAGTGGAAATCAAGATACCACGCATAGGCAGCAGACAAACTCATCGACAAAATTATCTTACTAAAGATGCTGTGGAATATTACAGACAAGTTATTTATATTCCTATTATAGAACACGTAACGGAAGATTTGAAAGCTCGTTTTTCTGAAGAAACTATAGATCTATACTCTTTCTCAGTTTTATTTCCTAACTTGGTAAATTTGAAAGATGAACGCTTGTTGAAAGAAACAGCTCTCAAACTTGCTGAAAAATACGCAGTTTTCTTTAATAAATCTATAGACATGGTACATAAGCTGATCATTGCTGAACTTGAATTGTGGAATACAAAATGGAATAGGGAAAAATATGACCCTACTTTCAGTGCAATTAAGTTACTAGAATGTTGTGACAGTGATATATTTCCTACTATACATGTACTGCTTAAAATTCTAGTTACACTACCTTTGAGTAGTGCAAGTGCAGAAAGATCATTTTCAACATTAAGGAGAGTTAAAACGTGGCTCAGATCATGTATCACAGAAGATAGACTCAACGGACTAGCCTTATTAAATGTACACAATGATATTCAACTAAATGAAGACCTTGTTATTGACAGATTTGCCAAAACTGGAAAACATAGACTAGAGTTTATATTATAAAATACAATTGCATATGTTTGGTTTTAATAAAAGTTTGTGTTTTTATTAAATGTTTATTCATGTTTATTAAATGCTGATTCATCTTTTATTTATTTAACCCTATAATTTACCGCAAATATTTATCATTTATGTCTTATAATTTTTGGGTGGAGAAAAAGAAATTTGTAAGTAGAGATTGCTTAAGGTTTACTTGCTTAAGGTTGGGTTACTGTAAGTTAGACTGCCTAAGCTTAGCCCGCTTAAGGTTTGGTTACTTCAGGTTAGACTGACTAAGGTTAGCTCGCCTGAAGTTAGCCTAATTGCATAAATTTTGCCATTCGCCCCCCCTAAAATAAACTTCTGGATCCGCCGCTGTATCGTAGTGTATCCACTTTTCATCGCCAGTCACAATACGATGCAAAAACCTTTCCTTTTCTGCCGTTGAAGCAGCTGTTCACACGTGAAAAGACGCCGTTCGACGTCTCTCGGCTTCAACTCGTACGGCACCCAATGTCCTTGCTTTTGAATCATTCCTAATACTTTCAAACGTTTCGAAACTGTTGTGTGATCAACTCCTAATGATTCTGCAAGTTCATCTAGCGTCTGACATGAGTCTTCATGAAGTAATGCCTCCAATTCTTCGTCTTCAAACTTTTTCGGTGCGCCAGAGCGTTCTTTATCTTCAACATCAAAATCATTATTTTTGAAGCGTCTAAACCAATCTCTGCATGTTGTTTCCGACAGAGCATGGTCGCCGTAAGTCTCAACAAGAATTCTGTGTGCTTCAGCTGCAGATTTTTTTTAAATAAAGTAGTGCAGTAAAATTCCCCGCAAATACTCTTTTTTTGGCACGAAACTCGACATGTTTAACACTATGAAAAAAAAAGTTGTTTACACTTCGGCGCAATGACATACACTGAATTTCAAGCTTGCTTATAGTACTTCCCTATAGATGCGTTACCATCTTAAACTACACGCACGCAGTTCTGGTAACACCATCTGTTGGAAAACAGCGAGAACTTATTCAAGGTCCTAATATTATTCATATTTTTTAAGACAAAATGCGATTCAACTTAAGAAACGTAATAATGTTGCTGTTTACTGCCACTACTTTTAATATGCTACAAACTCCTTTTACTAATTAAGAAAAAGAAGTGCATCAGAAAATAGAAAATATGCTGCAACAAATGTACGAAGAAAAATTTGAGATTAAAGAAGAAGATTCTCTTGATTTTGAAAATTTCTTTAATATATCAGAAACACAAGCAATAACAGATAAAGGAAATGAAAACGAAGGAACAACATATTGTGTGAAGCAAATGATATGTATAAATGATAATATTCCAATTGAATATAATAGAAGTGTTGTTGAGTTTTGGAGACCTGTTGATTCAGATAGGACAAAATCGCTTGGAACTGTGAAACATCGATTTCGGAAAGTTACATCGTTACGCCAATTATGAAGATGGGAAGAACAAGTGAACAAAGGTGGATCTAGATTGCAAAAGCTGAAAGAAATTTCATCATATTAAATAAATTCAAAGAAGCTCTTGAAAAAGTAATAATAATTTACGACATTGATATTGCTCGATGGGCCCTCAAAGCGCAGCAGGAAATTAATGTACCAGGATTTACAACATCAAAGTCATGGATAAAAAGATTTAAAATGGTACAAAATATTGTTTCCCGAAAAGTCACAAAATTTATTACAAAAAAAAAACTATACAATTAAAAGATTATCTGGAAGCAGAAGGCAATAGAGGTGAAAATGTTAAATCAAATTATGCGTTATGAAATTGAAAATATTTATAATTCAGACCAAAGCGGTTTCAATTAGAATTAAATAGTGGTCGTTCTTTAGCAATTAAAAGTACAAAAAAGGTAGAATGCACGGCGCAATCAATATCGGCAACTATGTATAGCTACACTATACAACCAACAATTTCAGCTAATGGTAGATTATCACCTTTTTTCATTGTTTTAAAAGATCCTACCTGGATCATTCGGTCCGAGAGTACAAAAAATAATGTTTAGAAAGAAGAATATTTTTGTTATGGTCTCAAAATCTGGAAAATTAACATCACATCATTTTGAGATTTGGTTAAAAGAAGTTTATTTTCCAAACGTTGGTCCTAAATCTGTTTTATTATTGAATTCTTGGACTGGACATTGCCCAGATGTAATTGCAGAAGTAAACCAGAAGTAAGTCCAGAATCTGCAGAAGATTCTGTTTTTCTAACTATACCAGCAAGGACAACGGGTCAATCATTAGATGTATACAGTTTTCGTTTATGGAAAAATTTTATAAAATACTTTTCAGACATTGTCATGCTTCTAGATTTAGAAGTTTCAATCACAAAATGCTATTTTAAAATTACAATCATTAACACATTTCCAATTTTCATCACCGAGCTTTAGAGATTTATTTAAATATGCATAGTATAAAAGCGATTATACAGGGTGATTCAGAACAACCTTTAATATTGAAATGTCGTATTCCTAAGTGAATTCTGAGATGATTTTTCCTTTATCAAAATTTTCTCCAAAGCTTAGTTTTTGAGTTATAAAGAGAAATAATTAACGAATTACGGAATGAGTACGGAAGATAGGCAGGGGCGATACAACTCACCGTTTGACGCAGGTGATTACGTGGGATGCTCAGCTTATCGCTATAGGTATACGATACACAAAACACACGCACATGACACATTCTCTTTCTCTCTCTTTCTCTCACTCACTCACTCTCACTCTAACTTATTCTCACTTATTCTCTTGCTCACTCACTACTATTTATTTTTGTAATTGAAAAACTAAACTTGGAGATAATTTTGCAAAGAAATGTCAGAATTGAGTTAGGAATACGACATTTTTCTCAATTCTTAATTGTACTTATAAAACTAATAAAGTAATAGAAAGCATACGTGAAGTTGAACATCAAATATATATGATTTAAGAAAATGAATATTGTTGTAAGAAGAAATGTTGAAAGCGAATAAGGTTATAGAGTTAAATGTCAAAATCGATTAAGGAGAGATTATGAAAATGTATAGGATAAATAAATATATATATATATAGGATAAAAGACACGATACAACCAATAACCAGAAAGTCGGCATCGATAATCTCTCTTAAAATAAAGACAGCGCATAACGAAATTAGAAGACAATTGACTTGAAGATAGAGATTTGTGATCAAGATAAAAATAAAAAAGAGAATAAAATAAATCGACAGTTCCAAATTAAAGTGTGGGTATGGATAGATCGGAAATTCGACACGATTATGAGCAAGGCTTGTCACGCATATATTAATTTAAGACGGGTGTAAATCGATTCAAAGTTTATTTAATTAATAAAGTACATCTTTTTAGAAGTCAGACTACGGTAGTTGATGGTATTTTTTAGAAATTTACGAATTAACGGATATAACGAGCCCTTGTGCTGGTTCAGGCACAACAATATCATATGTTTATTAATCCTTTACCCTTTTTCCCTTTCTTTTTTATTATTAATGACCTATAAATTAAAAATATATGTTACAATTTTAAAATTTTCATATTTTTTTATTTTATCTTTTACATATTAGGATCTTGAATAAGTTCTCGCTGTTTTTTCGTGAAAATTAATGCTTTATTTAAAAAAAAAACAGGAAAAAACACTCCTAATGATTCTGCAAGTTCAGTTAGCGTCTGACATGAGTCTTCATGAAGTAATGCCTCCAATTCTTCGTCTTCAAACTTTTTCGGTGCGCCAGAGTTCTTCTTCAACATCAAAATTATTATTTTTGAAGCGTCTAAACCAATCTCTGCATGTTGTTTCCGACAGAGCATGGTCGCCGTAAGTCTCAACAAGAATTCTGCTTCAGCTGCAGATTTTTTTTGACTAAAATAGTGCAGTAAAATTCCCCGCGAAAACTTTTTGGCACTTTTTTTGGCACGAAACTCGACATGTTTAACACTATAAAAAAAAAGTTGTTTACACTTCAGGGCAATGACATACACTGAATTTCAAGCTTGCTTATAGTACTTCCCTATAGATGCGTTACCATCTTAAACTACACGCACGCAGTTCTGGTAACATCATCTGTTGGAAAACAGCGAAAACTTATTCAAGGTCCTAATAAATGTTTAAAGTTTAAAGCGACTGGAATTTTTTCCTTACATTCTCTACATTTTAATGAAGAAGGAAATTGTTCACAGAAAGGATAAAATAAAACAATTAATAAAAATTAAAATAATAAAAACACTCACAGCACAATGTTAAATTCTATTAATAAAATATCTTTAATTGATGAGGTACACCACACTTAATACAAGATACTTTTATCTTGCTATAATACTAAAAAATTTTGAACTTCTTAATATCTATTGTAATATGTTAATCCGTCTTATACAAAACCACGATTAATAGTTCACACAATTTAATTAAGGGTACACGAGAAAATGTACGAAGTTAGGTATTAAACTAATGCTCGCAAAAACGACGACATTTTACACTTCCTCCAACGATAAAATTATTCGTCTTATAGACCTTTAAACTTGTTTACGTCGTACTTGTTTTAAATTTTATATAAGTGCTCAAGCTGTATGTGATGAAAACTTCCGTGATTATATATGAATATGTTCTCCAAGTGTATTCGTTATCTTTTGATTACAGGAAAATAGTTGTGCAAAAAATCGAGTGCATGGACGGACACAAATAGCGTATGTACGGAGGCGTTTATAATTAATTCTCAAAAATAATATTACGCAACATAACTTTAATATACATGAATTCGTAAAAAAATAACCTTTAATTTGCTGAAAACAGAAATTCAAAATTTTGAAAAAAAGTTAAAAGAGCGGAATTTTTTGAAAAATAAAAAAAAATTGCATTATTTTATGGTACTCATCAAGCCATTTAATACTCCGTTTGAATTTTTTTTCTAACTTTCTTAGTTTCGGAGAAATTCGCTCCAAAAGAAAAAAATCGATTTTTTTAAAGGGGTGTTTCACCCCCTAAAAGGCCTGGGCACGTATAAAAAAAACGTCTCCCTGTTTTGATCTGGAGAAACATATTAGAAGCTCACATCAAAATCGGAGGGGGACACTTCCGACCCTTTTCTTGTCAGAGAATACTCTTTTCCCTCTCTCTCTTAAGGGGGTATTCTCGTCTAGCGGTTCAAAAAAATCGAATTTTTTTTTTGCATTTTCTGTAAGTATATGTTATTAAAAATAAGTATGTAAAAGGATTTACTCAAATTCATAAAATTTACGAAGTTACAGTGGTTGATAGGAATAGGTGTACGGCGCGCTCACCGATCGAGAAGGGCGCGACGCACAATACTATCTCTCAGCAGGTATATTTTAACAAAGGTTCGTGTGACCGTTATTTTTTGAAGGTCTGGTTTTGGAGTGGGGTCTTTTAAAACATAATAAGACTGACCTTACTGCTCTCTCGACTAGTTTAGCTCTGTAGTGTGGTTTCGAACATTGAGTAGAGCGAACGCACATCACATTCTTTATTTTCAACTGTATTAAGTAATTTCAAGTTTATTTCCTTTCTAATATTGAAAATGGATAGAAAAGGAAAAAGAACAGTACATTCTCATGCAGAACGTAAAAGAAAACGTCACTTTCACGGTAATCAACACACCGCTGAGCAGAATACAGAATTTGCCAGTACGTCGGCACAAAAACTTCGGAGTTCTGAAAATATCGACTGCACTATTTCAAGACTTGTTTGAGCAAGAGGAAGGTCCCCTTTATGGTCCTGGTCTGGCTGAT
The DNA here is from genome assembly GCA_901521435.1 of Crematogaster levior. NCBI lineage: Eukaryota > Metazoa > Arthropoda > Insecta > Hymenoptera > Formicidae > Crematogaster > Crematogaster levior. The sequence continues at coordinate 154,090 of CABEGB010001312.1, forward strand.
TAATGGTGAGTAAAATTTTTTCTGTGTAAACTGTATGCAAAACTTTAAACGCGCTTTTTTCGAAACCATATTTTTCGAACTGGTGTCCATGATATCTCAAGATCAACTTGACCAATTGAGCTTAAATTATACATACATCTTCAGCACATGTGTGGCTATCGTCTGAACCACGATTATGTAAAAATATATTTTTTTATCATTTTTACAGCTCTTTAAAGATTAGAAAAAATTGTAAAAATCGGAGTCTAATTTTCAAAGTGACGCCATTTTTTAAATATTCAATATTTTTTTTTTATTCTGGTTCCTGCGATAGCCACAAGCATACTAATTAAGAATAATTTTGAATTTTTTGTTTCAGATAAGCAGAACCGGCTGAATCACGGACACCATGCGTGAATGTTTTTTTTATTTATAACTTTAAAAGGCTCTACTTCAAACATTTTATATTTTTTTGGATTAAAAAAATTTGTAATTATTCTATAAATATGAATAAATATGTAGAAAAAATCCTCACATCAAAAACTTTTATGGATTTTTTATAAAAAATTCCGAAAAAAGCACAAAATAACGCCTGTTAGACGAGAATACCCCCTTAAATAACTGTTAAAATAGAATTTTAATAGCGTATTTAGCTGTGTAGAATTTACGATGCTGCTTCTCTTTACGATCTTTATTAAAATACTTTGCGTTTTAATAAAAATGCAAAACTGTGGCGCAACAGTTTGTGATTAAAACTGAAATATTGTGTAATTTTGAATTCATGCATTTTTTAAATTCGTATTTACATTTCTTACAGAGGGACAATAAAATGATAGAAAGTTCTGATGTTATTCAATAAAGTAGTTAAAGTAATTTGTCTTATATAACAATTCAATTAGCTAGTTTTAATTAAGATAAAGTTGTAACGGTACGTCTTGCCTCGTTAGCTCGGATTAACTTGCCGGGGTCAAGGTCGAAGTAGGCGTGAGACTCTGATTTGTTTGTGCACTGATTTTTATTGTGGATGGTGTAGATGATAATATACAGATGAGTGGTCGTGTATATGTGTGAGTGTGTGTGCGTGGCTCGCTGGGTGTGTGGCGGGAGGCACTGGGGCCTGTACAGACGGGGCGAGGGTGAATGTACTTGTGTCTAATTGTGTGTGTGTGTGTGTGTGTGTGTGTGTGTGTGTGTGCTGTGTGCGGAATTCTAAACTTATTAACTACGGTCCTTATTAGCTACGGTGCTTAGTAACTACGGTGCTTACTAATTACGGGGCTTATTACTTATGGTGCTTACTAACTACGATGCTTACTGATTACGGAGCGAACTTACAGACTAACGCGGATATGCGGCGGCGCGATGGACTAACGGAGCCCCGGTTCGGGAGGTGTCCAGGGGCTGCCAGGAGCAGGTGGAAGTTGGGCCGGGTGTGCCCGGTACGACGGTTGCACTCCGGGTGCGCCCGTGTCTCTGTGCGGAGAGGGTCGGTAGTCTAAGTGGAAACCGAGCTGGGTGTTCCCAGGACGGCGGTGGCACTCCGGGTGCGCTCGGATGAGACACGGGTGTGCCCGTGTCTCTGTGCGGAAGATCGGGTGCTCCCGATCGAGGAGTAGTCGTGATCATAGGTAGTAGGTCAGGTCGAGTCAGAAAGAGGATCGGGACAGAACTGTGTTTCGGTCTTCGCTTGCCGCGTTTTTATACCCACTCCGGAGTGGGTAACCGGGTGGGGAAGCACGTGGTCGGGTCGTGCTGCGCTGGACGTACATTGTCGCTGGGGCCGCGTGATACCGGCGTGGTTCGCCACGTGTGTTAAGGATGCGCGTCGGCCAGGAAGGGTTAGTAGCGAGGTAGGCGAATCGCCACATCACCCCCCCCCCCATTTGGGGATTTCGCCAAGGGTGAAATAAATACGCACCGTGATTGGAGTATGCATTTCTTTATTTCCTTCGGCATGTCCGGAGGTACCCTCCCGCGTCGAAACGCAGGACCCACTCACCGTGCGGGCTCGGTACTTTCGGTTTCGGTACGCGGCCGTCCACGGTACCGTCGCCGGTCGACAGTGTGACCCGTCGATCGGCTGGGGTCGTCGTAGTGGGTGACCCTGGCGGCTGTTTGGCGGTCGTGGTGACGGCGGCGCAGATCGACGGTGGTTTAGTTACGTCTGGTGGGCGCGCGAAGGCGCGGCGGAGAGTGGCCTCCGGGGACTCGGGTGTCCAGTTGGAGGTCGTTGGTCGTGACGTCCTCTCGGCTGTCGGGGCTGAACGGTGTCGAGGCGGCCGGGTTGGCGACGGACAGGTCAGAAACTGTGCGCGCCGTCAGGCGACGGCGTCGCCCCTCTGGACGAAAGTACCCACTCGAGGAGGTGGGCTCGGTGCTCGGGGGTCGAGCGTAGCCCTGGATGATCAGGGGCTGGTCCCGGGTCATCCAAGTCGGCGATGTCGCCAAATAGATCTTCCAGTATCTTTCGTTGTTGCTCCATACTTTCGGTACTGGCGCACTGTTTTTGGTACGCGGCTCCGGCTGTGTTTATATAGCCGCGTGGTGTAGGCGGCGGGGCGTGCGGCATCTGGGTTTCCGGGAATCTCTCGTCGGGTGTTGTTATCCTTCCCATTGTTCTCGCCGGTAGTGTTTTGGCCTACATCCAACGGTGCGAGTTTAATGTCTTGTACGTGAATGTGCCGGTGCCACCGGCCCCGTGTGTCACGTAAGTCGACGATAACGGGTGACACGATTTTTCGCACTTCCATGGGGCCACTATATCGGGGCGCGAGCTTGGCGTTAAATCCCGTTGCCTTTTTGGATAAGGGGTATCCGGTGATCGGGCTCTCCGGTGTTAAGGGGACTTGCCAGTATCCGTTCTTTAAGTCGAAGGTGCTGAGATATCTAGCCCCCCGTAGCTTATCGACTGTTGCCGAGACTTGTGGCAAGGGATAGGCGTCTTTTTCGGTTACGGCGTTGACTTTACGGAAGTCAATGCAAAACTGGTAGGATCCGTTCTTCTTTTGATCACGACCGGTAAACTCCACGGCCCTTGGAAGGGTTCGATGATCCCCTCTCGCTCCATCCGCTCGACTTCCTGGTCAATGATGGCCTGCATATCCGAATTCCGGGGCCGATATCTCTGCTTGATAGGGACCTGTCCGGCTTTGACCCGAATGTGGTGTTGTATCTTGTGCGTAGGTCCCTTTATTTCTTCGAAACGGGCCAACTCTCGGTCAAGGAATTACGTAGGCGACGGTCTTCCTCGGGGGTCCGAGGAGCCAAACCGCTGGTGGTGGCGGTGGTCTCGCAAGCGGCAGAGCGTCCGGTGGTAGGGGCCCGGGGCGGGGCCGGCAGGTCGATCCCGGTGCGTGTCCACAAGTCAACGCCTATTAGTACGGCGCTATTCGCCGAGGGTAGTACTAAAAACTCGTGGATATGTCCGCCGACCGATTCTCACGGGCAATATCATCAGGCCGGGTATGTCGGCGGAACCTCCATTGGCCAGGCTGATCGAGCTAGTTCCTTGGTGGAGCACGTACCTAAGACTCTTGGCGTATCGGGCGGTGCTATTGTTAATGAAAGAAACCTCCGACCCGGAGTCAATTAACGCCTCTAGTTTCCGCTGGGCAAGTCAAACGGTAATATGTGGCTGCGGCTGGTATTTTATGCGGATGAGCTCACGGGCCGGGCGGCGGCGGCTGTTCCTCCGGTCCGGGTGTCGTTTCCCGGCGTCGGGTGGCAGTCTCTGGTTAGTACTCCGTCTTTGCCACAGCGGGAGCAAAATTTGCAGGGTGGCCGCTGACAATGCTGGCGTGTGTGCCCGCGCTGCTTACAACGCCAGCAGCATTCTTCTCGATTGTACGTGGCGGCGATGGTGGGTGCCGGGGTCGGATTCTCGGGCTTCCGTTCGCGTCGCTGTTGTAAAATAGCCTCATATTCAGCCGCTCGGGTCTCCAGGTCGCTGATCGTGGTGACGTCGTCCAATCTTATATATAGCTTGTATTCTGAACTCATATTTTCATATAGTCGTTTTAGTCGGTCCTCGGAGGAAAACCCGCCGACCCACTGCATGCTAGTCAGTAATGCGGTGGCATACAGGTGGAACGGCTCCTCCGCTTTCTGAAGGCGGCCCTGGATTTCCCGTGTCAACTGGGCGCGGTACCGGCGGGGAAGGTATTGCTGCCGGAAGTCCTTCCCAGAAGTCCCACAGATCCCGGCGGTTGCGGTACCATAGAAGCGTGTCGCCGCGCAAGAGTTCGGGAAGCCCGAGTAGTAATTGCTCGCCGGAGTAGCCGTAGCTATTGCGTAACTCCTCCACTCGTTCTAAGAACGCCCAGGGGTCCCTGCCATCGAAGTGGCAACCCCATTTGCGGATCTGGTTCATTATCTTGGCCGGGTCTGGCGGGGCTGATTCACCGGCTGACCGCATATCGTGGCTTCTATCCACCGCCCGGCTTGGTCCGGGCTCGTTCTTGTGTGTCGCCATGGATTCGTACCCGGGATTGTCCTCCACAAATTTCCGCAGGCGTCGTCGTAGACTGTCTATTGGGCCGGTCGGGTCGATATCTAAGCGGTCGAATTCGGCAGTGATCGCGGTTATGTCCAGTCGGTAGATCCAACTCGTCATGAGTGGAAGTCAGTGGCAAACCAGTGTCTCACGGAGCAGGTCCCTGTTCGGGCGCCATGTAACGGTACGCCTTGCCTCGCTAGCTCGGATTAACTCGCCGGGGTTAGGGTCGAAGTAGATGTTTATGAAGTTAGCACCGCCATTTTAAGAAACAAAAAAAAATAAAAGTTGTGCTAGATTGTGCTAGGCTTGTGCTACGTTGTGCCGCAAACCACACTTCGATATTTCAAAAAATGGAGCGAAAATTAAAAAAAATCGTTTTTAAGGCCCAACACCGCCATTTTGTCAGAATGAAAAAAAAACGGTTGTGCTAGCTTGTGCCGCAAACCATAGTTCGATAATGCAATTAGTTTATTAGAAAATCACAATTAAAAAAATATTCACAGCACCGCCATTTTACAAAACAAAAAAAATAAAAATTGTATTAAATTGTGCTAGGGTTATGCTAGGTTGTGCTATAAATCGTAGCTCGATAACCTAATTAGCTGATTAAAAAATCACAATTAAAGAAATAGTCGCAGCGCCGCCGACACATACGGCGCATGTTTTCCATAATTCAACTTTTTAATTATTCGACGAAGATAGTATTACATATCTGAGTTGTGCTAGCCTAGCACAAGTCCGCACAATTGTCGATTTCCTCAGCACAGCGATATTAAGGGCACTTTACTCTTGAGCATCACTCTTTGCGCTTGGATTTTATGTCCAAAAATCGGCTTTTTAATTATTCGACGAAGACAATATTGCATATCTGAGTTGTGCTAGCCTAGCACAAGTCAGCACAATTGTCGATTTCCTCAGCACAGCGTTATTAAGAGTACTTTACTCTTGAGCGTGGCTCTTTGAGCTTGGATTCTATGTCCAAAACTCGGCTTTTTAATTATCCGACGAAGATAGTATTGCATATCTGAGTTGTGCTAGCCTAGCACAAGTCCGCACAATTGTCGATTTCCTCAGCACAGCGATATTAAGGGCACTTTACTCTTGAGCATCACTCTTTGCGCTTGGATTTTATGTCCAAAAATCGGCTTTTTAATTATTCGACGAAGACAATATTGCATATCTGAGTTGTGCTAGCCTAGCACAAGTCAGCACAATTGTCGATTTCCTCAGCACAGCGTTATTAAGAGTACTTTACTCTTGAGCGTGGCTCTTTGAGCTTGGATTCTATGTCTCGGCTTTTTAATTATTCGACGAAGACAATATTGCATATCTGAGTTGTGCTAGCCTAGCACAAGTCCGCACAATTGTCGATTTCCTCAGCACAGCGATATTAAGGGCACTTTACTCTTGAGCATCACTCTTTGCGCTTGGATTTTATGTCCAAAAATCGGCTTTTTAATTATTCGACGAAGACAATATTGCATATCTGAGTTGTGCTAGCCTAGCACAAGTCCGGCTGGAGTCTTGAATTGTCAACGATGGATATTAAGCCTAATATATCGAGACTGTGGCAATTACTGGAGCCGCCTAATGGTGCTGATGTCGTGGATAGAAATGGCAAAGTTCTTCCACCGAGTTCCGCTTTTAAAGATTCCGTTTTTAAAGATTTATCAAAAGCATTGAAAGCCGAATACCCGACCATGACGCCAAAAAATATTTATACTATAATTCTCAGTCGTAGATACAATGTTTACGACCGATTGGTGGCGGCTCTTGATATTGTCAATGCTGACATGTCCACGAATTCAAAGACGCTCGACTCAACGGGAAATGATAGCATGACTGGTATTGTTGAATTTACCATTGATGTTACTGAATTGTGGCCGAAAATTCAACCTGAGTCGGTAACATACGAGTTCCAGGATGGCAGAAAACGCGATCTGTATTGCTTGAGAAGACACTCGTGGACCAGCATACTATACGAAAAGATATGGACGGAAACTAAAATACCATGTGCTATTTCTTTCCGCAACGCGAAAATTTCGGAGACCGGTATTTTTGCAACAATTTCGGGAAAATGTTCTGAATGTGAGTGTGAATTTCTAGGGCGTATTGCGAACGAACCCCAACCGGACGTAAACATACTTATGGAATGCACTATTCAGGGCTTTGATCCAGTCGTAAAGCATGTTAAAAAACGGCAGCTCAGAGGCGAAACGCGGACCGCTATCGCCAAGCAGTTGGTTGAAGGCAACAAACTGCCTTGCCAATGGCGCCGTGCAGAAGCAGATAGGCTGATGATACGCTTAGGCGAGAAGGAACCACCTCATCTGTACAGCGGTAAGGTACTTCGCAAAGCAAAGCAAGAGCGACAGGATAAACTCCTAGATATCCAATCTGATAATATATTTGAAAGCCTCCATCTAATGATGTATAGCGAAAAATATAATGGTGCGATAAAAAGAATCGGTCTTAATCCGCTGACAGTAATGTACTGGTCTAAGGAACAGGAAGCAGTGTACGATCACTACCATGATACCGTGTATATTGACGGTACAGGATCTTTAGTCAAAAAGTTGAAACTGCCAAATGGAGACTTGTGTCCGCATATATACTTGTATCAAATCGTGACGCAAGTAGGTAATAAGACTGCACCTATTGTCCAAATGTTGTCTTCTGCGCAGAGCACTGACGACATTCTGATGTGGCTATGAGTGTTCTTGAAGACTGTCCATGCAAAACGATCCGTTCATGTGCTTCATGTGCCCAAAGAATGCTTTACTGATTTTGATAAGGCACTTCTCGGAGCAGTAGCTCAGGCATTCGGTCAAGTATTCAGCCTCAAACAGTACTTAATGATTTGCTTTGATCTTTTGACAAACAACGCTGATACGAACAGAGTACCTTCATGCCTCATACGGCTTGATGTTTGTCACTTCTCGAACATGCTCGCGAGATGGAAGTGCTTCAGTGACAAGCATCCTCAAGTACGGAAGTTTGAGGGCAGTGGCAATATTGCGAAAGCAGGAAACCTTGGAGAAGTTTACAGAAATAGCGACAGCAATTCTGATGCTAGCTCTGAATCACAACGGGCAACCCGGTGGACACGTGGAACAATCGCGAAATTTTCTTGCAGAGGAGATCCGAGGATCATCAGTCGAAGTGGAAGACGACATACACGATGATGAGGGAACAGAAGAGCTTCCGCATCCCGAGATTGATGGAAATTATATGGTGAACTCGAACCTCCATCAATGGGTAGAAACGCTGTACAGAGACATTCTCGAACGGATCGAAGCTGAAAAGAATACCATTGAGATAAACGGATATTACTGCCCTAAATTCGCTAAAAAGTTGAAAGCATTGCTCATATATTTTCCTCTGTTTACTGAAATTATGCGCGGTGTATTTCGATATGGATCGGTTAACGCCACATCTGCAGCAGTCGAATCCGAATTCAATGATCTGAAACATCGTACGTTCAAGAATGTCTCCTTACCATTGCGCGTGGATAAATTTGTCGCGAGACACATCTTGTCACTACCAGGGAAGCTAAAGATAGCGATGGCTGATACGGAAATCAACTCATTTTGTGATTCAATTGGTAAAGATGAATGCCACGCCGACTCCGAGGTTTCTGAAAATCGAACCTGCCAAGAGCAAGAGATATCGATGCTGGTAGAAAAAGAGGCAGAACCGATGAAACAGAACATTTGTCCGATTCCACGAAAAACACCAAAGATCACAGCCCCACTGACCGATGTTGAAGGTGAAGAGAATGAGGAAAACGCTATTGATCTCGAAGAGATGCGAGCCGAACACAATTGGCGTAACAAAAATCCAAGTCGGAAAAAAACGTTTAGATATGCGGATTCATATCCTTGGATTAACACCAGTACGACCTTCTGCACTGATCTACCCATAATTCCCAATGGGAACCGATGCTCGGTTGTGCGAGATAAGGGACAATCGTTCATCGTTCGAAATACATGTGGCTTCGACAGTCTCTGTCAAATCTTAGCCCTTACAGCATCGCATAATAACATTTATAAAGATGAGATTAAAAATTATACATCTCCAATCTTCTCCTGTGTGAACGAATTTCTTAGGGCAGGTCTGTCGACCAAATTTTATTTAAGCAGAGCAAATGCCCTTAATATTCCACAACTGAAACCGGAGAATCGTCGCAATCGTATTATACAAATCGTTGCTACGGCCAATATTGCAAACATGGCGACTTGGATGTTTCAAGACTATCCAAGCTACATTATAGAAAAACGCTGCACCACTTGCGAGAAAGAAAGCGTCAAACGCATAATTATCATGTCTGTCGATTTTGACATATGGATGAAAGATGGTGCGGCCGGTCTTCCTGACGCTCTATATCGAGGCAATTCTCGGCCCAGACCATGCTGCAAAAAGCTTCCGATGTGTGAAATAAAATATGGTCTGCAGTTAATAATTGAGACAGCTTTCGGCGGTGATAAGCTGCAACAATTAAGAGACTTCCCAGATCGTCTCACAATGCCGGGTAACGCGGTCTATCAGTTGGCCGGGATTGTGGTATACGAAGGGATTTACAATGCAAACTCAATAGGCCATTACATAGCGTATATTAAAACTGGCTCCATTTGGCTGTTGTTCGATGATATGAAAGCAAAGGCGAAGCCGCAGAATATCGACAGCGAAATGGAAGTTCAGGCACATTTGTGCATATATGTAAGAGTATAGCTTAACGCCAAAACAGACTACACTAATGCGATGAAACTCCATTCGAGAGATACATAACTTTTATCATTATTCTTATCTACTATATCTTATATATCTACTATACATTTCAAAAATTAACAAAAAAACAAAACAAACAGAAAATAAAAAAAAAACAAAAAAGTAAAAAATATATAAAAAACAAAAAAAACAAAAAAACAAATGGGACACATCTAGTAATACACTAGGATTTCAGCGGTAGCCTCCACGTGGCGTGTTCTGGGCAGACAAATAATGTACTGGCTAATATCGCTAATATTTTTAAGGTGGTTCTTTAGTAAAGTGCCGAAAATTTGGGGTGTCTCACCAGGGTCCATCCAAAATCACAAATATCTGCATAATTTGAATAAAATATAAAAACTACATGTATATATATTAATGAAACAAATGAAACGATATTTAATATGCAAAAGTAATGAAATAAAAAAGGTTAATTTTTTGTCTTGTGACAATTTGACAACGTTTCTTTGGCTGCGTTCAGCACACTCAACAGTTGTAGATTTTCCGCTGAAACTCGACGTTTGATTTGTCGGTTCTAAAAGTAAGATCCAATCACGTTTAATTGCTCACTGAACGCTTTGTTTCCTGAACGTAACCTTTTTTTCACATGTCGTCACTACATTTCACTCGATATTTTGTAATTTCAACATTAAATATCTTTTCAGAATGGCCGTTGACCTATAACTTTTTTATGACCATTACAATCGTAATTTTTTAAACTTTTATAATCTCGTTTTTTAAAAAAGTCTATGGTAAGGTTTGTGTACAGTTAGTCAAAGAAACGTTTCCGACCCTTACCTGTCACAAAATTATACGTGAAAAGTTGCATTTTCAATATTTTTTTTCTCCCTTATTTCATCGTTAACCTACCCTAGAATTTTGCACACGTCAAGTTGGATACTTCAACTTTATTATATAAAAATGAGACATTTTTATGGTAACTCGATTTACTAAAGAACCACCTTAAGATTGTGACTGTAACAATTTTCGATATGCTACACACAAGAAAATTGTTCAAAATATTCAGTTTCTTACAATTTCACAAATTAATCTTGACAGCATTTATTTCGAAAACCATTGATTTTTTTAATTTCTCCGTGTGCGAATGGCGTTTTCAGACTTTTAGATGCGATTAAAAAAAACAGTTTTGAATATATGTATTTATCTCTGAGGCGCGCTTGAAAATCCAAGGGATCCCGCAGACTCTCCAGTAAAGTTACAAGTGGCAAAAAATATATGCGACACCTAAAGTTAACAATAAATTCGATGATACATGAAAAAAAATTTAGTATACTCTACGCAGTAGATATATTGCACATAGAAATGTGGATGGATTTTAAGCTTTATATTCACATTTTCTAGCACTTGTGCTAGGCTAGCACAACTCAGATATGCAATATTGTCTTCGTCGAATAATTAAAAAGCCGATTTTTGGACATAGAATCCAAGCTCAAAGAGTGATGCTCAAGAGTAAAGTGCCCTTAATATCGCTGTGCTGAGGAAATCGACAATTGTGCGGAC
>CABEGB010001313.1:0-33159 GCA_901521435.1 Crematogaster levior
TACGAGGATGGTTTAAAATCTGGCAAAGTCAGAGTGCACTACTAGGTAATGTATCAAGTTATTTTTCAGTTAAAATAGCGCGTCTCTTGGAAGAGCACATCACACAAGTTTCAGCAGATCTCTATTTCTCTGTATTTTGACGTTCCTTGAATCGAAAGTCAGTGATTTACAAAAAAAATAGATGAAAGAGAATTTCTGTATGTTGATCAAACATTACTTTTATGAAATGCAAATCGCCTCAGAAAAGTAGTAGACATTATGAAGGGTACTTTCAATTGAACAGTTTATAAATGGTTTCAAATTTTTTTCTGGCTATATAGGCACAAGTGACGTTGGATAAGTGACGCTATATAGGCTTTAAGTAGCGTCCTGTGTTGAGATCACTACTCAGAAATCGATAAAATCCATGATATGGTGGTGATGGATAAGCTAAAAGTGAAGGGGTAAATAATATTTTGCATCAACATTTAGGCATGAAAAAAACTATCCTCAATGGGTGCCATTGCTCACAGTTATTCTAAAATGAAATCTGTGTGAGGTGTTCCTATGACGGTTTGCAGCTGTTTCAGTGCGGAATCCACAAGAGTTTAGGGATACACACCACTGCACGCCTGGCTGCGGAACAAGTCCAAATAATGGGTTGCCAGCAGGAGTCTCTGCTAAAGAAGAAGACAGCCGTTCCTTCATGGCAGGTGTCTTTTTTGGTTACCTAGTCATATAATAATCCTCATCTGACTACATAGAAAGGTAAAATTATTGTAGGATCAAAATAAACATTTTGCTGACCGATGTATGTGTTTGTATCCTGCAGACACGCGAAGCGACCGGGAGACGGCCCAATCGTCTCGGTAGATTGGTCCTTTTTAAATGCTTATAAGACTAACAGGCAGAGATATTTACACATAAATTTTCCAAGAGATCATTTTACAAATGAGACTTTATAGTCGGCGTAATAGAAATACGGCAATAAAATAAAAAAAAAAAAAATTATTCGATGATATTAATTTTATACATTTTGTCAAGAATTGTTACTTACGATACATACGTATTCTTTGACAGTTCGTGTTCAAAATCAACTGACATGTTTACTATTAATTAATGAGGTATCATAATTATAACAGAAATTATCAATAAAAATAGCATACTTGAAAATATGCCCACTCTACAATAAAATACAATAAAATGAAACAATTATAACAACAATTATATAACAACAGCGTGGAATTATCAATTTCAGGAATAGGATTGGGGCTTGAAAACACTTGCACTACTGTACACGGTGTGTCTCATGCCTGAGCGCGCATAATTTCAGTTGACTTGATTAGTCAGCTATAAGAAGCCTTTCTCATTTAAAACTATAACACCCACTCGACATTTTGTTATTAGAATTTTCGTCTCGAAATGATCTCGGAATCTCACCATTTTACCTGGTGCGTCAAGTCCTGGGACATCATGCAGGGGTCATTGCTAAAACGTGTGACCGAAAATACTAACTGTGTGCGAAGATTACAGCTTGGTCTTGGTCTTTTGGTAATATACTGTTTTGTTAACAGTATTGTCAGTTGTGTTTTCAATCATTTTGTCTGGATTTTCTCAAATGATCCCATCACGTGACTATCCAAAATAGTTGCAAAATCCACATTATTACAGGTATGTATTCATCGTTATTAAATCGTTTGAAGAAATCAGGCTGCAAGGAAAATGTTTGATTGACCACAAAAGGGTCTCATCCACGACAGCACTGGCCTCTCACTCCTCTCTGCGGTTGTGTGCAAAATTGATGGAGTTAAGGTTTCAATTTGTTCCACATCCCTCTTATTCTCTCAGATTTTGAGAACCCTCAGCTACTACTTGTAGAATGACTAACAGGAAGGAGATTTTTTATTCTAAACGAGTGATTGCGGAAATGCTAGCCTATTTTGCAAAGGATTAGACTATTCCTATTATTCGGAAGGAATAAAAAAACTGGGAACATTGAACAAAGTGTAACTGTATAGCCTAAAGAAAACTACGTTGAAAAAAAATAAAAAGGTATCCGAAAATTAAGTAATTTTTTTCATTTTTTGCCTGAGACTTTTCAAAACCACCCTGAAGTATATGCAACCACATTACTCACTAATAGACAAGTTCGGCACTGAGTTTGATTTCAATGGATACATACTTGTGATTCCTGGGCACCAGATGACGCTTCGGTGGATCCAGGCCCATTTTCCGCGATGGAAGACCTACGTGGCAAATCCGCGTGGCCCAGACAGCTGTGACTCCGGAGGCCAACTAGGTGCACGTGCTAGAAAGGACAATCAAGCTGACTGCGTTTCCAGGGGCATAGCAATGGATGCCGTCCATCCTTTGGTGGATGGGACCTCCCCAGCTACTGAGACAGGACCCTGTGTCACCCATAAAAGTAGATCATTGAAGCACGTAAAAGTGGTGTCTGTATCCATGATGCAAGCGTAGTTAGTTACAAAGATTATCAACACAAGTCTGAGATATTGTTGCCTGCTTCTCCGTTGCACAGACTCCTGAGTGATGTCTCTGACTGGCGACCTCACAGCAACCACCAGCACTCACCGCGACATACTGTTTCTTCATCGGATGGCTACGGCATACATTCTGAGCTGGCCGATGGGTTTTGCTTAATTTTTGGGACAACCTACGCTGCGAGATCATGCATGGAATTTATGAGTAACCCGGCAGGGGTGTCTTCACCAAGTTGGAGTCCACACTTGGATAGGCAACATTATTCTTGGTCTAGAGGCCGATAGAAACATGCCATCACCAATTGAACAACATCCATTAATATTATCTACAAATTCATATTACTCATACAATTAATTTGTATCACCGATAGACATGCCCGCAGGAACATTCCAGCAGCTTACCCTATGGGGCTGCTCATTTTGATTCTGGGTGCCACGAGGTCTTCAAAGGATATTCACTGCTGCATGCTGTGACATGTGCACGTTAGACCATACCAAAGATAGAGATGGGTGATTTCTCAAAAGGAACATATCGTTCAAGACGACCATTCTTACATGGGCTGGGTCTACTTCACTGAAGGGCTTCATCAATCTTTGCTGCAATACCTCAGCATAGCTGAGCCATCTGAAGCTATCTCAAGATTATTTGGAGTGGTTCCGCAGCTGCATACCTTCTCAAATGCAATACACTTATGTAAAGACTTTGAGATGTCTTCTTTGGCTGCAGCATGAATTTTGTGAGGTGGACCGACAGCTGAGGAGCTATTTTCAAGCTTCATCTCTTAGCTACAAAAAACTTATGCACATGAATCTTTATTGTTGGAATCGATGACACTTTGAGAGAAATCACACTCAGTGGCACCATATAGCACAGTAGGGTTATGGAAGGGTGGTGGCAAAATCCAGCACACCATTTCCTCAAGTTATCAAGAGACTACAACGTTTAGGAACTGAGGCACGTTGACAGGGGAGTTGAAGCAGCCACAGATTCTGGCCACTGCCCCTGTCGGATGATCCTGGGGATATTTGTAGTGACTCGGTCTCTTGCGTCAGGAGTTACTTCCTCTGTGCTTCTTTACTGGCCGCCTGAGTTCCATTGTCAGTAAAGACAGACACACTGCCTGCTGGGCCTCTGCAGCAATGGAGTCAGTTTCTGGGAAGTCGATCCCGTGATGCCCTGCACATCAAATGAGATAAAATGGCTTACCACCAAAATGCGCCAAAGTAGGGCATTATGTCTTGGAGTCGCCCACCTGACGCCTCCTAACGCGGGTGCAATGTGTGATGTCCAGAGTGGTCCTGCAATCGGACGGTTATCAGAACTGAAGCCCACACTAATTAGTTATTACTTCCGAGACGTTGTACTGACGGCGACGGCCTTGTTAAGAAAGCGCATTCACAAGTCGCACGACACCACGCTGATCGCCTGATGCTCCGCTTTTCAAATTCGATGCGATGAAACGGCATTGCACGGCATAGTGCAAAGATGATCTTAGTTCATCTTGGATACTCCGCATGGCAATGAATTCATTTAACATCTAAGATAAACTTAAATAATCTTAAAGCCATCGCGCAGGGGCCGACTATGAACCAGGACTAAGATTGCGTGAACGAAGAATGATGATAGGCGCGAGTTCCGCCTTTACCAGGGTACGTTCAAACGCAGGATACGTTTTTCGCCTGACGCTTGACATGGGTTTTCAGCGTCAACAGACCTTCAGCATCAAGCAATCAAGTGAAAGCCGCACAGCGTCAAATAATGGCTTGGGTGCGTTCCGTGCATGTCGCGCATTTATCTATAGTACGTTACGTATACTATAGATCATGCGCGCAATGCCTGGAACGCAACTTTGGAAGCTAGCATAGCATTTAAGTGTGATCATTTGCAGTGTAATTTGCATAATAATATGGCAGGTTCAAGATTTAGAATTAAACTAATCTTAGACCTGGAATGTGTAATCTAAGATGTTACGAATGGCAAACCAAAATGTTCAAAATAATAATTTAAAAAAAGAAGGAAGAAGAGTAAAAACTTCCTATGGCCTGGGTATGTAGTGATCAGCAGGTTACAGGAAAAGATGCAGAAGAAGACAATACACTAAAAACATTTATTGGGACTGCACCATTGCTTGAAGAAAATAGAAAATTGCACTTGATTTTTAGTAATATTTTATTATGTTAGAGACGATGGTTTAAGAATTATTTTAGATGACTGCTTTCTACACACGGTTAAGAGGATTTGTTACAAATGTGGGACAGTAGCCTTCTTTATTAGACCAGACTTATTTCGTGAACCAATATCTGCTCTATGAGAAAGACTGTGTTTTGACATTAAGGTTTGTTTTTTTTTATATTCTTTGTAATATTATATAATCCCAGTACATTGGATACGTGATATTACATAGATTTTTTGCTCAAGAGCCACTTGGCTCAATATTAACAATCTGTTTTATCACTTCTTCACTTATATTTTAAACATATTCTGATTTTTATAGATGTTTGGCTGCTGGGTGATTCTACTGAAATCGTCTGCCATTTTCATTCGACATCTTGGGTGTTCATAATTGATGTAACAACGGTTTTCTAACGATCCTATTAACCCCAATTAACAAGTTTCATTACCAAATTGGTCTTGATTTTGAAAAAGTCGTCCACGCCATTTACTTTGGACTAAAAGAAGATTTTGGCAAACTGATGTTGATGACAAATGGAATTTTCCTCATTTGCATAGGCATCCTTGAAAAATGTTTCTTAATACAAGTAAATTTGATAGATAAAATAATTTTTAAAAAACATTATTACTCTAACTTTGATCGATCGTAACTATCATTTACATAAAAATGGTTTTATTTCTTAAAGATTTGATAGAGTAAAATAATTCCCATTTAGCAATATTACTCTCTTGATCGATCGTAACTATCGTTTACCCCAACGAAAAAGGGTTTAAATAGGGTGTTTTGGGAAGCTCTTGATATCTACTATTCAAAAATGCAATGGAAAAAGTGCGACATTTCAGCCCAAAAATCAGCCTTATTGACCCTCCTCCTTTGCATCACATATTGCCAAAAGTACTATACTATGAGAATTTTTATAATTGTAGTATGAAGAACCTGCATTATTAGGACACTAAAGAAACCATTGTAAATAATTATTGTCATTAAATTAAAGAATAATGTTTAAAATAAGGTATATATTGATTTTACTTGTATTACTACATGCTTTCCATCAATAGCACCTATGCAATGAGGAAAATTCCATTTCTCATCAAATTCATCTGCTATACGCAACCAATCTTCTTTATTCAAAGTAGATGGAAGAATCTTTTCTTGAAGGCAAGACCAAATAGCACTACTTGTATCCTTAATAATGTTAGAAACTGTTGTTACACCAATTAAATATTGATATGAAATTGATTTTCATAGAATCACCAGCAGCTAAATATCTATAAAATTTAATATGTTTAAAATATAAGTATAGTGGTAAACAGATTGTTAATATGTTGAAAGCCAAGTGGCTTGAGCAAAAAATCTATACCAGTCACTGCATTCAATGTATCAATATAGTAATATTACAAAGAATATAAAAACAAACCTTAATGTCAAACACAGTCTTTCAGGAGCAGATATTGGTTCACGAAAAAAGTTATCTGTCTACTTAAAGAAGGTCCTACTATTTGTAACAAATCTTCTAACTTTGTGTAGCAGTCATTCTAAAATAATTTCTAAACGTATCGTCTTCTAACATATTGGGAAATATTGTATAATAAAAACCATGCAATTTTCTATTTTCAAGTAATGGTGCAACCCAATAACGTTTTTTAGTGTATTGTCTTTTCTGCATTCTTTCCAACTCGTTGATCACTGCCACACATACCATTAGAAGTTTTTTACTCTTCTTCCTTCTTTTTAAATTTATTATTTTTGAACATTTTGCTTGCCATTCGTAATATCTTAGATTATACGACATTTTTTTTTAAATCGAATTAAGATTAGTTAATTTAAATCTAAACTCGCTATTATTATGCAATTACACTGCAATGATCACACTTAAATGCTATGACGCTAGGCCTAAAGCTGCGTTCCGTTTCACGCATAATGCGCGCATGATCTATAGTATACGTAACGTGTACTATAGATAAATGCGCGCATATGCACGGAACGCACCCTAAGCCATTTTGACGCTGGGGTGCATTTTCACTTGACGCTTGACGCTAGCGTCTGTTGACGCTGAAAACCCAGCGTCAAGCGTCAAGTGAAAACGTATCCTAAGGTTTTGGAACGTACCCCTGTAAGGTAAAGCGCGGGAACTCGCGCCTATCATCATTCTCGTTCACGCAATCTTAGACCGGTTCATAGTCGGGTCTTATATTTAAGATTATTTTAAGTTTATCTTTAGATGCTGTACGAATCAGTTCATTGGCTACGGAGTATCCGAAGATGAACTTAAGACGGTCTTAATTATGCCGTGCACGTGCTGTTTCGCCCATCGAATTGTAAAGTGAGTGAATACAAGTGACTGAAGCGTGGTGTCGTGCGACTTGTGAATGCTTTCACTAAGGCGCAATGTCGCTGTCAGTAATACAATCGCCCGGAAGTAATACAATCTTAATTAGTGGGCTTAACAGTTCTGATGTAACCGTCCGGATTGTGACCACTCTGGACATCGTCATTACTGTGCAATTCGCGTTAGAGGCGTCGGTGGGGTGACCTTAATAAGACATAATGCTCCTACTTTTGGCGCATTTTTGGTGGTAAGCCATTTTTATCTCGCGCTTACTTGATGCAGGTACTCACGGGACGATCTCCCCCAGAACTGACTCCACATCTGTTGCAGACAGTACTCCAAAGAGCAGGTGTTCGTTCTTTGTCGTGGATACAATGGAACTCTGTATGGCCAGTAAAGAAGCGCCGATGAGGAAGTAACTCGACGTAAGAGACCGAGTCACTAAATATCCTCAGGATCATCCGACAGGGTACATAGTGGCCAGGAATTCAGGCATGCTTCAACCTCTGTCAAGAATGTGCTCAGTTCCTCGAACGTTATTGTAGTCTCTTTGATAACTTGGAGGAAATGGTGCTTGACTGATTTTGCCACCATCTTCCATAATCCGCCAAAGTATGGTGCCACTGGAGGATTAAAGTGTCATCGGATTCCATCAAAGACTACGTGTACAAGTTTTACAGCTGCTGGGAGATGAAGCTTGAAATAGCTCCCTCAGCTGTCGGTCCACCCCCACAAAATTCATGCTGCAGTCAAAGAAGACATCTCGGCAAAGTCTTTGCTGAGCAGTGAAGCGACGGAAGGCAGCCAGGAACGACTCCGTCAAATAATTGGAGATGGCTTCGAGATGCACAGCTTTCATGCTGAGGCATACAAAGACGATGAAGCCCTTCAGTGAAGCACTCCAGCCCACAAGAATGGTCGGCCTGGAACGATATGCTCCTTTGAGAAATCACCCATCTCTATCTTTGGTATGGTCACCCTCCAACGTGCACATGTCACAGCATGCAGCAGTGAATCATCCTCTTGAAGACCTCGTGGCACCCAGAATCGTAAATGGAGCAGCCCCAGGGTAAGTTGAATGTCTCCGTGCAATGTCTATCGGTGATACAAACTTACAATTAATTGTATGAGTAATATGAATTTGTAGATAATATTAATGGATGTTGTTCATCACAGGATGGCATGTTTCTATCGGCCTCTGACCCGTAACAGTCGTTGCTCATCCGGCAGTGGACTCAACTTGGTGAAGACTTCGCGGTTTACCTGGCAACGGCGGCGATCTCGGCAGCGTAGTGTAGGTCCTGCACTGCGCAAACCCATCGCCGTAATGTGGCGTCGAGCTCATCCGGATGAAGAAACAGTATGTCATGGTGAGTGTTGGTGGTTGCTGCATGTCGCCAGCACAGACATCACTCAGGAGTCTGTGCAACGTGGAGAAGCACAACAATATCTCAGACTCTGTGTTGACTTCACCTTTGTAACTAACTACGCTGTACTCTGGATACAGACACCACTTTCGGCGGCTTCACGATCGCCTATGGGTGATCGCCACAGGGTCCTGTCTTTTGGTAGCCAGGGAGGTCCCATCCACCATAAAGGATGGGAGCTCATCCATTGCTATGCCCCTGGAAACGCAGTCAGCTGGATTGTCCTTTCTTAGTACGTGGCACTAGTTGGCCTCCGGAAACAATAGCTGGATCTGGGCCACGCGATTTGCCACGTAGGTCTTCCATCGTGAAAAATGGGCCTGGATCCAATGAAGCGTCATCTTGGAGTCGGACCACAAGTATGTATCCATTGAAATCAAACTCAGTGCGTACGAACTTGTCGCACAGGTTAGTGAGTAATGTGGTTGCATATACGAGGGTGGTTTGAAAAGTCCGTGCAAAAATGAAAACTACTTAATTTTTCGGGATAAACCTTTTTTATTTTTCAACGTAGTTTTCTTTTAGGCTTATACACTTTGTTCAATGCTGTTCCAGTTTTTTTTATTCCTTCCGAATAATAGGAATAGTCTAACTTTGCAAAATAGGCATTTGTTTCCGCAATCACTTCCTCGTTTGAATAAAATCTTCCCGTTAGTCATTTCTTCCTATTGGGGAACAAGTAGTAGTTCGAGGGAGCCAAATCTGGAGAATAAGAGGGATGTGGAACAAATTGAAACCTTAACTCCATCAATTTTGCAGCCACAACTGCAGAGGAGTGAGCTAGTGCGTTGTCGTGATGAGACCCTTTTTTGTGGGTCAATCGTGGACATTTTTCTTGCAGCTCGATTTTCAAACGATTTAATAACGATGAATAATATACCTGTAATAATGTGGATTTTGCAACTATTTTTTGGATAGTCGCGTGATGGGATCATTTGGAGAAAATCCAGACAAAATGATTGGAAACACAACTTTATTACTGTTAACAAAACAGGCGATACCAAGACCAAGACCAAGTTGCACTTTCGCACACAGTTAGTATTTTTCGTCACACGTTTTAGCAATGACTCCTGTATACAGAGTGTCCCAGACTTGACGCACCATAGGTAAATGGTGAGATTCCTGAGATCATTTCGAGACGAAAATTCTAATACCAAAATGTCGAGGGTGTTATAGTTTTTAAATGAGAAAGGTTTATAGTTGACTAATCAAGTCGTCCGAAATTCGCGCGCTCAGGCATGACACACTGTACAGTAGTGCAAGTGTTTTCAAGCCCCAATTCTATTCTCGAAATTGATAATTTTGCATACGTTGTTGTTATAATTGTTGTTATAATTGTTTCTTATTTTATTGTATTTTATTGTATTTATGTTATTTATGTTATTTTTATTGATAATTTCTGTTATAATTATGATAATTAATTAATAGTAAAATATGTCAGTATTGATTTTGGAACACGAACTGTCAAAGCACATGAAGTGTATCGTAAATAAGTAACAATTTCACATGACAAAATGTATAAAATTAATATCAATGAATAATTTTTTATTTACGGCTGCTACGACTATAAAGTTCTCATTTGTAAAATGATCTCTTAAAAAATTTATGTAAATATTCCCTGTTAGTCTTATAAGCATTTCAAAAGGACCAATCTACCGAGACGATTGCCCCCGGTCGCTCGCGTTCAGACAAACACATACATCGGTCGCTAAAATGTTTATTTTCAGATCCTACAATAATTTTACCCTTTTCTATGTAGTCGATGAGGATTATATTATTCCTTAGGCAAATCCCAAAAGACAATCGCCATAACCTTCTCGGCCGAAGGAACGGTTTTCGTCTTCTTTAGTGCAGACTCCCTGCTGGCAACTCATTATTTGGACTGTTCCTTGGTGTTTCAGGCGTGCAGTGGTGTATCCTAAACTCTTGTGGATTCCGTTGAAACAGCTGCAACCGTCATAGGAACACCTCACACGATTTCATTTTTAGTCAACTGTGAGCAATTGCGGCACCCATCTTGAGGATAGTTTTTTCATGCCTAAATGTTGATGCAAAATATTATTTACCCCTTCACTCTTTTATTATCCATCACCACCATATCATGGATTTTATCAATGATTTCTGGAGTAGTGATCTCAACAGGACGTCACTTGTGCTCATATAGCGTCACTTCATTCAACGTCACTTGTGCTCATATAGCCACTTTGAAAATTTTGAAACCATTTATAAACTGTTCAATTGAAAGTGCAAATTCTTCATAATGTTCATTAAGCTTTTTCTGAGGCGATTTGCATTTCATAAAGTAATGTTTGATCAACACATGAAATTCTCTTTCATCTATTTTTTGTAAATCACTGGACTTTCTCGATTCAAGCGAACGTCAAATACAGAGAAATAGACCGATCTGGTTGAAACTTGGTGTGTGTTCTTCCAAGAGACGCTACTAACTGAAAATAACTTCGATACACACTAGTAGTGCTATCTCTCTGACTTTACACAGATTTTTTAAACCATCCTCGTAATTCCAGTCGCAGCAGTGACACTTGTTTAATCAGTGCGACCTTACTTTTTGCCGCCAACAGGTGCACCGTTGTAGCGTCTGCTGAGGAGACGCGCAGATAAACTATGGCATAGCCGCGCTCTGACGCATCGGCGAAGCCATGTAATTTGAGGTGGTCCCCCTCAGAGTCCGTGCTAAGCCAACGGTTTATACGGAGGTGATCGAGCCTCGGAAGCTCATCCAAGAAGCGTTCCCAGGACCGTATCGACGTCACTGTGGGAAAAAGATCATGCCACTCTAGAGTCTGTAGCCAAGCCAACTGGATTAAGATTTTAGCTCGCATCACGAGCGGAGCCAGCCAACAATGGATCGAACAATCTCGCGGTTTCTGCCAGGATGCGTCGTTTAGTGAATACACTGACTGTGGGTTGTTGGACCGCGAACACGAATTCGTCTGTGTTGGGTTGCCACTCTCAGCGTTGTGTGGCTGTTTCCCTCCCACAGCAATGACAATTGCTGCACCTGATGCTTGGCCGGTATACAAGACAGTCGCTGCAATTCACAGCCCATTTTTGGAGCGTGAACCTGCTCGCCATGCACGGAGTTTACGTTGTGTCGCTATCGCATCGGACAGGGAACTCGTGCCAGTCACTACGTCGTCTACGTAACAGTCACACGGCACAAAGTGGAAGCAGTGAGAGGATACCTCCCCCTCGTCTAATTTACGCAATGTGCGAATCGCGAGGAATGGAGCGCACGCAAAACAGTATGTCAATCGGAATTCACGTACACGATTGTTAGTTTCTTGTCGCCACAGTATGCGTTGGAAATCGCGATCATCTGGGGCACTAAAATTTGCCGATACATCATCTCGATGTCGGCAACGAAAACGTAGCGATGCCTCCAGCGCAACAGGACATCTGACAGTGCCTGCAAAAAATTCGCGTCCACGAGGAGCTGTGAGTTCAGCGAGTCTCCTGTCTTCACGCGCTCAGATTCGTTGTAGACCACCCAGAGCTTGGTTGTGGAGCTTGAGTCTTTGAGCACCCCATGGTGAAGTAAGTAGCACTTGATTCCTGCGATCTCATCTTTACACGACTCGCTTATCTGTTCTATATGTTACAGCTTTTTGTATTCCCGCATGAACTCTCTGTAGAACTCTCCGTAACCGGGGATCTTGGCAGGTCTTCCGCTCCATTGCGGTCAATAGTCTCTCTGCTGACTTACGGGTCTCCACGAGTGCATGCGTCGGCAGTGAAGAGACCGACAGGCGGACAAC
The DNA here is from genome assembly GCA_901521435.1 of Crematogaster levior. NCBI lineage: Eukaryota > Metazoa > Arthropoda > Insecta > Hymenoptera > Formicidae > Crematogaster > Crematogaster levior. The sequence goes on from CABEGB010001313.1 coordinate 12,190, forward strand.
ATACCGTCCGGCGTGCGCGTGTACGATGGCACAAATAATTTCTCACACCGTTCTTTTGGCGTGAGTGCAGCGGGAGAGGCTGGCTCCTTTTCCTGCTCCCAGAATTGCCTCACCAAATCGGTGAGCTCCTCATCTACTTAGCACTGAAGCGATCTGTGGACGCTGTGATAGGACATCGCGCCACAGCCTCCCGATGGAATCCATCCCAGGATGGTCTTCTGCGCGATTGGAGTGTCCAGTTTGCCTTTCCGCAGACTGTCTTTCCCGAGGAACAGCTCGGCCAGATATTGCGAATCCGCTAACTCGAGCCCCTGTATATGCGGTCAACTAGCGGTTCTGCCTCTTGCAGTCGATCCTCGATACGCTGAGAGGTGCGGCAAAATGAGTACGACAATGGAGAATGAATTGCCGGTGAGTCACGATTTCAAACTTAGCAATACCTTCGTCTTGTTGGACGGCTAGTAATGTGTGTCCAAATCGAAACTTATCGTTGTCCTTTGTTTCAGGAAAATCACTCACCACTATCACTTACGACGTACGGATGCCGGCAACAAGAATTCGGCTCGAAGGATCAAAAAATGTATGTGACACGACGAAGTTGAGAGCGATGGAAGGAATCAACGAGGTTGGTGAAAAAGAATACGCAGGTCACAGTAATTATAACAGAATAATAGTTTATTACACACAAAATAGAACCAAAAAAATTATACACTGAATAACAAATTGTTCCAACAAACGTTGAACTGCGCACGATAAGTTTAAGGATCGGAAGTGATGACAAAAGTGGTTAAAATTTGCCTTATGCAAGTGGATTCTATAGATTTAAACAAATTCAAACTCTTTTTCTTTGCCAGTGAAAATTTTTCTAATTTAGAACCAAAAAAATTAAAATCATTATTAATTTTAAAGTTATATTTCTGTTATATTAATTTAAAGCTATATTTCTGCATTACAATGCACGACAAATCTAGTCGACGGTACGCAGATAATTTGACCAGACGGGTCGAAACATTTGAACTTTGTTTATAGAATTAGTCGTTAAAAAATTCTCTCAAAATTTTAGATAGTTTAGGAGATTCATTAACGAGATAATTGAATAACAAAATAACACATGTTTTTATGGTCAAAGCCTAAAAATTCACATATTTCAATTAAAAGTGGTGAAGAAAAATTGAAAAAATATAAAGAGAATAAAGAAACAATTTTGATTGCTTATCGACGTCGACGGCAAATCATCTGCGCGACAGATTTGTCGCCTCATTGGAATGTAGAACAATCCTCCGAATATCCTTAAGCAGTACGAATTGATTGTAACTCGAATCGGAAACAATATCGCGAACGGTGCGGTTGAGTTGATTGTACTTGTGAGCGGCAAAGCGAAATTCGAAAGTTAACAGCGATCAAGCTTGCTGTCGTCGTGGCGTGCCTTTTTATCCCGTTCGCTTTCGAGATAAAAATTCGCCGCGAGCTAATAATTGTTTTACAAATTGCGAGATCGGCGGTCATCTTCAAGCGCCAAGGATCATTGGCTGCCGGTGATGACACTTATGCGTGGCAGCACACTTGCGTCGCCAGTTGTTCAGCACCTGGATTGGAGTAATTAGGTCATGAATTTGCGCATGCTTAATTGCTTCGTATGTTACGCCTGCGGTTGCCGAACCGTTTATTGTTTATTGCGAAGGTTCCCCTTACATTGGCAAAAAAGATGTTTGATAAATAATAATTGCTGCCAATGTAAAGACCTTTCTATAAAAAACATTGAGCTGTAATTTTGAATATGTATGCTATTTTTCTTTTATTATTTCTTTTCCCGTGGAAAAATGCGTTACGCATACCACCGGCCTCGGAAGCGGACCGGCGGAACTTCCCGGGATTTAACTCTTCCGGGTATACCCCATTGATCTCTACTACTTGAATAGTGAATAGGGCAAATTTTCTGTGAGCAATTAAACGGCGCCATGCTGGAACAGTGTGTCATTTTCGGGCGTTATCGGTGATTGTTATATCGTCAGGCGCGCACTGACCAATGGGTGCGTGCAGTCATATACGTCGAAGAGAGATAGAATGATGCTTTTAGCGCGTGAGCGCCACGAGCGCCCAAATCGAACACAACGTACACAAGTTATATTCCATTTCTGTCTTTCATTTACGAACCCTTACAACGACCTCCGATGACGCCCGAAAAGGATACGTTGTTCCAACATAGCGCTGTTCAATAGCTTACAGAAAATTTGCGCTAGGAAGGGAGCATCCACTATCCAGTTGTAATACAGATCAGTGGTATACCCACTAAAACCTCATAGTAACAGACTTCCTGCGCTTTTGGAAGGACCCGGGAACGAACTTGCATACCTCCGGGACGAATATGTATACTCCTGGATATGTTAATTGCTCGCGTCTATTACTCTCGTTCACGCAATCTTAAACACAAACTGTGATCTCTTTACCTCAAGAATCATTATGAGGAATAAATAATGTGTGCGCCTATTGTGCAAAGCGCGTGTGAGCGATCGCGCGACGAGTCTCTCTTGCGTGAGAGTCGTCCTGCGGTATGGAAGCAAGGCCGAGGTCCGGTTATCGAGTTTTCCGAGAAGTGCTGACGAGAGTGGGTCCTCGCCATCGAGAGAGGAGAAGAAGCGAGTATTCATTACCGTGAGGTTTTCTGTAAACCCGCGTTCGCAAAGGGTGACGTTCGCGCTTTGATATTGGTTGGTTGATTCTCAATGTTAGTGAGCCGTCCTTTACGACAATCTACATCAACAGATGAAAATTCAATCGTCCACATCAATAGATAAACAAACTAAGTTTTCTGAAACTAATAACAAGGTAACATTTTATCATCTTGACTATGTACATATTTTGAAATTAAGCAATTAAATAAATAGAAGTCTTTTTATGTTTCAGCCAATTCAATACAAAATGAAATGATATCTGCATCCACTGCATTATCGTCTACAATCGCACTACAATCATTTTTTGTAACTCTCAACAAGTCCATGCCGCCTCAAAACACAGATTAAAATTGTTGAATTAAAAGTTTCATGGCGACAAAACGTCTGGAAGATAAAGAAAAGAAAACAATAGAGTTACACTTTTGGTTTATAAAATAATTTGTTATCAGGATGATGTAAGCTGACGCAACAAAAAGCCCGACTTCGCACATCCCCACTTAACGCATTTTGTATCTGAAAATACATTCTCCACTCTATGTTAATCCCACTACGGTGAAAGAATCGGCGGCTCGAAATTTCGTCGCAGGACGTCGAGCGGAGTGAAAAAAGTCGTCAGAAAGATCAGAGGTTTTAAGTAGTAAAGACGTTTGTTTGTTAAGAATATTCAAAGTGTGAAGACGCGTTAGCTTCAGTTATATTATAAAACTTATATTCACTCCAGCATTAAAGTATATTACGTTAAAGACTTGTAACTGTGGATTTTCGTGTGTGTTACGGATAGTCATGGGAATCCAGAGTTCGGACGGCGGAATCGAAGATTGAGTGAGAAGGCGTTTGCGTGTGCTTATAACTATATTTATTCTTAATACTATATACAAGTTATTTACATGAGTTCCGGTACTACCGGATAGTTGGTTATTTTCACTGACGCTAGTGCGCGTGAACTCAGTATAATAGCTGTCGGGAGCGTTCAGCTCGGATTGTAGCCACTTGGCGACGCGGTTCTGCTCGCGGAGATCGGGCGGAATCGGCGGACTTCGCGGCTGAACTTCAGTCGTCGTCCGGACTTGAACGAGAGAGATCTTAGTAGTACCAATGGAAGTAACAATGGACAACGACAATAAAAACAAGGTGGAACCACAGAAAAGAATAATTTCGATGTAAGTATTTTAATAATAATGAGTGATCCGTTTGCGCACAACTTTACGCGCAAGCAGTAAAAGAGGGGCAATACGTAAGTAATCGAGCATTGTTTTAAAACACAAATGTATTAAACAATAATGTATTTACTTTTAAGAAAAGTATTTTCTTTTGTTTCAGGATACGTGGTAAGTTACAAGAGGGACCAGGGTGAATGGGAAGAAATCTCCGCGTCTCCGAGCAAAAACGGAATTTGTTCTTTCTGAATTAAAATGGTTCTTCTTATTCAATGCAGTTAACAACACAATCGTGTCGATACCGACGACCGGAGTCTGTTGATTAACAACGAAGGGTACTGATAAATAAGGTATTTTTGGAGTAATCAAAATAAGTGACTGAAATAACTGACCTAATCTAACCTAACCTATAAGATCGATTTAAGAGGTCAGACCATCTTGCGCATCTTAAATTCATACCATTTTTTGAAGATTTTTCTTGAGAAGAGAATAAAGTTGGTTTTTTTTTTTTTTAAATACAAAAGTTTAATGTTAGAAAATTCCAATGTTGTTGTAACACGCCTAAAACATTGGAATTTTGTTATTTAAAGAAAAGAAAAAAAACGTAAACATTCTTTAATAGTTATAATAATAGTTATAATAATAAAGCTTTATAATAATAAAGCCCTTAAAATAGATTTTTTATTTACTTTATTTACTCCTCTTCGCAAGAAAAATCTTTAAAAAAATGGTATGGATTTTAGCACAAGGTGGTTTAAGAATCAAATTTAACCCTACTGTTTGGGTTCTGTTTGGTATTTGACCCAAAGCATTTTTTATTTTCTTTTTATATTTCATGTACAGGATCCCAAGGAGAACAAAAAGTCACGATAATGTCAAAATGACGGCAAAATGACGGCAAAATGAAGTCAAAATGGCTAAATCACAATGACGTCAAACAGGGAAAAAAAGTGACTATATTTTGACATTATTTTGACCTTCTGTTTTTTATATTCAGTGCATTGAATAAGGGAGAATTCACACCTAGGCAGAAAAGCAAAAAACAGAAAAGCATTAGCCAATCAAAACTCGGACTGGTAGTAAACATAGTACAACAGAAAAATTCTTCGGTTACTACTTACTACCAGCGCGAGTTATAATATATTAGCTTATTAATGCTTTGCTGTTTTCTGCTTTCTGTCTAAGTGTGAATCTCCCTTAAAGCAGTTTCATAAATAGAAGATAAAGAAAGAACAATGTAGAAATAAGTTAAAATTACTTTTTATTGTAGTGTCTTTGTTAACTTAAAAATATTTTGCATCTAAACATCTAAATATTATAAAGAGAAGTCTTTAACTAAAAAAATTAAATATAGAAAAGCTCTTCTATAAATTAAAAGAAATATTACTTTTTTTTAAATAACAAATATTATAACTTTACAAAATTAATATTATTATAAAAATATTATATATAATAATATATTATCCTTTTTAATTGAAGAATAAAAATTTTAAAGACATAACAAAGATAAATATATATATTTTATAGAACAAACTAAAAAATAAAAATAAACCTTATTTAAACTAAGACAAAAAGTGACAAATAAAAAAAAAGTAGAATTTTTATGTGTTAAAGTCGGAATACAATTAATCCCCATCAAAAGATCCAATTAGTCTGATCGCTGCATAGAAGTGTTAAACCATCGTTTCATATGGTCTTCAAATACGGAAACCTGCACCTTAGGAAACTTCTTGAAACAAACACCTATAATTGAAAAAAAAACAATAAAGCAGGAGTAATTTAATATTCTAATCAGCAAACAATAATTTAACTTTAAATATATATTTCTAATATATTTGTTCATTAATTAAATATATATATATTTCTTTATATATATGGTTATCGAAATATTCGACTATATATATATATATATATATATGTCAGTCGTATACTTTGACGACGATTTCTCGTACGCATTGACTACTTCGACGACTTTTGGCTATTTTGACGACCGTCATCAAAATTTTAATCGTTCAATCGTATACTTCGATGACTGTCGTCAAATTAACATTAATGGTGAAAGGGATATTTTCACGACACTGTATAAATTGACGACATGCGGTATAATTATATATATATAATACATTTTCTAATATATATTTTCTACATACCAGAATTATTAACAGTTAACATGTCTGTATAGCTTCCAATATCAATTTTATAATTCTTATTGTTCTCAGATTCTTGATTCGATTGATTTTTATTATCTAATTAAAAAAAGAAACATAAGTAAGTTATTACCTAGATCGTAGATAAAAATGTAAAATCAAATAACAAATCTTAAAAAAAAAAACAAAATGTTGAAATGTTTATTTTTTTGATTATCACAATTTTTGCTTATATTGACTTGGAAAGTAAATAGTACATAATTTAATATTAGATAATATTAGTTAATATATTTTATATCAACTTTTATATGTATGATTTTGTTACTCTTATTATTAGATATTGATATTATTTAGTTTTCTTCACACAAATCAATTCATAAATTATTCATGATGCATATTTTATAGAAGAAAATATAAAAAAGTAGTGTTTGTGAAATAATAAACTTAAAAAATTAAAACTGGCACATAGGTTTAGTTACTTTAGATTTTGATATATGTAGAATAATAATTTTTTTAATTATTTTCAAAGAATTAAAAAGTATTTGTCATAAATGTTATTTTTCACACTCACTATATATCTCATAAACTTATTAAAATTATATCTTTACTATATGACTTAAATAATTGTTAAATTTAATATATTATTTATAGTGTCACATATATATACATCATTTCTCTTATATCTTTTATAAATTTAAATTTTACTACTTAAATTATACTAGCATCAAATAATAATATCTATAGCTAATACTAGCATCAAATAATAATAATAATAATATTGATATATATCAGCTTTATACAAAGTTTCACAAATGCCAATATGTTCCATAACAGTTTTTTACTTTATATACATACAATATCAATTATTAAAAAGAAATTAACAAAACACATGTCTTAAGAATATAATAGGTTTTAGATATTCTAAGAATATAACATATTAATATTATTTATGCTTATACATATAAAAATTAATATAAAATATATTGGAATATTTAAAAATATATGTAAATGCAAAATAAAATTTATGATAATTTTTATACATAAGATTTCTTTATATAGTTGTATTTTCTATATATCTGAAATATTAACAGTGTTAACATAATATTGATACAGTTTTGCATCAATGCATTTTAATAATTGTTCTCATCTACTGTATCTGTATTTTTATTAATATCTAATATAGAAAAAAAAGTAAATTATCTAAAACAAATATGTCTTTCAAACATATCTAGAATAATTTAGAAGTAGCTATGGAAATACATTACTTACCATAATTCTTTGTAGTTAACTGTTCCTGTGAATCACTTCTACAATTCAACTGACAGTTACTATTTTCTTCCTTTTTTCCATTCTTACCATTTTCTTTCATTTTTGTACATAATATGTATGGTATATTTTGATATTTATATTGTAACATTTTCTCTAATAAAGTTTTGTCATCTGTAATAATAAAAACATTTTCTATACTTTATATTCAGTGTCTTATTACTATATATCTAATGTTATCCGTTTCATAAAATTTTCATAAAATAAAATTATTTCTTCGTGTATCTTATCTTTTTAGTTACACTCGTTTTATACAAATAAATTTTATTAAAAAAATGAAATTATAATGTATAAATAGACTTACATATATGTACATTTCAACAATAATTGTTGATAAAATCCAAATATAAAAAAATTTCAACTTACCATTCTTTGCTATAATGTTTGCTGGATATGTACGTCCATCACTGTATTTACATTTTAGGACGCCCTTAGTAATTACGATGTCCTTCGACTGCCGCACGTAATATACATCATCATAAAATTTAACTAACGCATACATATTAGAAATATCTATTTTTCAATAACTATTTTCAGAATCACAGGAATAGTCTAACATCTAACTTATTGCACGATTTTATGGCTTCGAGAAGAATAATAAATAACTGGTGTGCTACTCATTTGTTATTCTCCTCGTCGTCCTCATTGTTACGGTCAACTAACGAGCGACTGTCGACTGTTGAGTTGCACAAACACTATTTCCCGCCATCAATGCGTTCAGCAAGCAGAACAGATCAGTGCGCCCTTAGTGATTCTTTAATATAATTGGTTCTTGCATTTAGATCTTTGTTGGAGTTAAGAGCAAAAATCAATTAAATAAAAGAATCACCAAGGCTGAAATCACATGGTGTGGAATAGAAGTACGGAATGAAAAGTGCGTCATAAAAACAGCTTTTGCAGAAAATGTTGTAGATACTGCGACGAAGCTCTGATTGACTGTTTCTATGATGCATTTTCTATTCCATACTTCTTTTCCGCACCATGTGATTTCAGCCTAAGGTAGAAACGCAGCCTTAAAATTACGATTTTGCTCACGTTACTATGCAATGTGATTATGGCCGGTATTCATAGTCAGTTCTTATATTTGAAACTGTCTTAAGATGTCATAAGCCAATCACAGAATCATATTAGCGTCTTAAGACTACTTAAGATGATCTCAAAATAAGATCCGACTATGAATACCAGCTTATGACTAGTCGATTGCCTATCGCATTACTTCTTCTTTTTTTCGTTATTGGCCTCTCAGGCTATTCAAGCCCATGCGGCTATTGACTACGTTTACACGGCCCGATTTACGCCGAAGTTATAACATCGATATAACTACTGATGGTAGATGTCGTGTAAACGTTTCTTTACGACGAAGTTATTACATGTAGTACGCGGTATTACGTGTAGTAACTTAAAGTCATTTGATAAATAGGCTTGGACCCTCCGCACAAGCTCTTTCGTAACGCATTACGTTACGTTTAATACTAACCATGAAATTTAAATCCGTACGTAACCTTAGGCCAGTATTCATAGCCGGATTTTATTTTGAGATCATCTTAACTCTTCTACTTCTGAATGAATTGATGAATTATTACATGAATGTTGATTATGACCTTGTAGTTCAAAAATTTCTAATGCATCATTAACTTGTGTCAAAGTCTGTCTTACTTCTTCGGTCTTAAGACGCTTCCTGACCTCTTTCACAGATGAAGCATGCAGCTTGCGTTTCATATTTTGCTTTACGTACAATAAATAAATTTAAGAGAATATATTATATACAGGGTCCGCCACTTAAATCCGGACAAATTTTTTTCTCGAAAAAGTTGTTTATTACAGAAAATATGAAAAAACATAAATAGACTGCTTTATAGCTGGGTTAAGGGATCTTTTCTGAGACATTTTACTCAATGTATCCGCCCTGCGCCTCGATCACCGCTTCAATCCTATTCCGAAAGCGCGAGCATGCCGTCTGCAATTGCGCACGGTCCATTTTTATGAATGCCGCTTCAATAGCGGCTTGGAGAGAGGCTACATTAGGGTGTCTGGCTTTGTTACTATCCCTCTCGACTACGCCCCACACGTAGTAGTCGAGAGGATTCAGATCGGGACTATTCGGAGGCCAGAAATCCTTCGACCAAAACATGTCGATATTGTCCGATAGCCAGTTCTGCACCAAGTGACTCGTATGAGCAGGTGCGCCGTCTTGTTGGAAGATATACGGCCTTCCTGCAGCTACGTCCTCCATCCAAGGCTTGACTGTAGTCCTCAAGATCTCCACATAAACCTCCTTCGTGATTGTTTCTCTCTTCTTGAAAAAATGTGGCGGCATGATGTCGCCCTCACTCGAGACGACGCTTAGGACGTGGACACTGGCTGGAAACTTGGTCCTGGCCACCACGGGGACGTCCTCGGGGTCGTGAGCGAGCCAACGGTCATTTCTTCGATTCACCTTGGCATCCACTGTGAAGATCTTCTCGTCAGAGAAAAACTTGATGCGGCCAGCAGCTGTGTGTTTCAGTGAACACACGAGCAAATTGCAGCGGGCAAGTCTCTTGGCCTTGGCAGTCTCGGAGAGCATCTGTCGGACCTTGAGGATGTAGGACTTGTATCTGAGGTCCTCTTGGACAATCCGACGAACGGTGGTGTCGCTCACCCCCAAGATGGCCGCTAATTTTGCGAGTGAAACTCCTGGGTCCTCCGAAATGAGGTCTTGTGCTCTTTTAATGAGTTCCGGAGTCCGTATCGCCTTCTCCCTTACATGTATTTTTCTCGCCGGAGTACAAGAACCCTCCTCGGACTCCTCCGAGGCCGCGTATCTCTGGACAATATCATACACCGTCGACCTGGGGTATCCGAAGAACTTAATAATTTCGTTTGGCGTTCTTCCGGCGCGGACACCTTCAATAACCGCCGCTCTTCGATTATATTCCGGCGTCTTCCTGAACGACTCGGCCATTTTAAGGTTATTAATGTCTTATCGACGTCTCTAACCTATCTTTAGGTCATATGGCACCTACTGCTGCATTCTAATATGATGGGAATGTCAAATTCAAATTTGTCCGGATTTAAGTGGCGGACCCTGTATACCTAAATGTGTATATGTGACAACATAAAAGTCTGCAAATTTAATAAATAAGATAATATCGCAACAGTACTATATATAATATAAATATGACAGTACAACAAAACACACTATGAAAGTAAAAAAATTTAAAGTAAATAGAAATATTATCACAACATAACAATACATATACATATATAAAAAGAGAAAGATTATTCAGATAAACAGAAATATTTACTCCTCAGCTTTATTTTAACCTCTTTGTTGGATTTTTCTGATGTCAAACTATATGATCATTTTCCTCTATCTTTATAAAGAAAGTGCGTCAGCCGACACATATATATTATTCCAACGCAAGGAACTTTATTCCATCAACGATGTTAATATACACAAAAGTATGTAAGATCTACCAAATATTATTTTAAAAATCTTAAAAAATAATAAATTTGTACTACACAATTCTCTAATATTTTAACTATGAAACTTTAAAAATCAAGAGGTTAATATTAATTAGCAATTATAAATACCTTTAATGAATTCATTTCCTTCGTGTTTCCAGGCACAATTAAACCGCCAAATAATCACACCACTAATGAAACAGACCATTCGTCCTCTTCTGGATTTGTTCTTTGTTCACGCTTGCTTTGTGCGTAGTACACGTGCACACGCGTTACAACACGTGTCAAAATAAATATGGCAACTGTATGGCGTCACTTTCGATTTCTCAAGTTTTTAGCGCCCTCTATATCCATGCAGGCCACAATGACGTCATTTTGACGTCACCGCAAAAAGGCTTGATATAAATTTGACATTTTAAAGTCAAAATGACATCATTTTGACACTATCGTGACTTTTTGTTCTACTTGGGATGTTTCCATCCAATTGATTTCAAAAAGTTTTTAGAAAACAGATCTTACATTAATAAACGAAATCATCAAAATGCTAGAGAAGTTTGTAAATGAAATATAGAAAGAAAATAAGAAATGCTTTAGACCCGAACAGAACAGCAGGGTTAATACTCCTTAAGTTAGAATCAAATTTAATTGTCGAATATACAATTAAATACAATACCAACTTTTCTTTGACTATTTGACGACTATTCAACCTCCTTCAGTTTACATTTCAGTACCTCTATTGCCTAAAGAAAGAGATTATATCGGCAAACGGCACGTTGGTGAAGTTGAACTTATTATCTTGGTTTAATGGGGGGATGTTCCATTTAATATTACACCGTCAAGTATTGTAGGTGAATCAATATGGAACCATGGATTTTGGTAGCCAACAGAGCGATTAATAACGTCGTGATTCGTAATTTAAAGACGACCTCATGGTACGGTTAACGTCTCACAACGCTGGCTTGACTCAGACCGAATATATTTGGTTGCATTCGTTTACAATTAATTTAGATTTTTTCTAGGATTAGTATATGCAAAAGACATTTCCTGAGAATTGTGTTTCTGCATGTGTGGATAAGGATAAAAGAATGAAACAATATTAATTTAGTTTTATAAAATTTAGTTTCATAAAATTTATATTTATAAAATTTATATTTATAAAATTTATATTGACAGATGGCAACAAATGAATCCTAATCTGATTACAAATTATTTAAGAAAACATACATAAATCATAGAAAATAAAATTGAAGGATGGCAACAAATGAATCCTAATCTGATTACAAATTATTTAAGAAAACATACATAAATCATGGAAAATAAAATTGACAAATGGCAACAAATGAATCCTAATTTGATTACAAATTATGCCAATTATTTAAGAAAACATACATAAATCATAGAAAATAATTAGTAGTCTAATAACTGTATTATAATGCGTTTATCTTTGGAAGACACAGTTTCTCATAATTTTATGGATAACGTACACGCGGCTCCATTAATGTCTGGCCATACCAACTACGTCACTAATTCAGAGTATGTCTTTCCAATATGGAAGCATGTGGAAAGAGAAAGATACACTAAACAAGCACACTTAGTATGGCCAGTGTTCCGTGTCAGCTTGGTTAAGTTAATGACCGCGCTGTATTTGGTGGTGGAGGTTGATGTGAATGTTCAAGACGAAGGAGCACATCTTGTGTATATAACTTTATTTAGCACCTTTTAAAAAATCCGTTAGAACAATGTTTGAATCGTCGCAATTGTGAAGGGCGAACACGTTCTTGCTGTTTGATTTATACCGACGAACACGCTCTTGTCCGTTGTGTTGTATGGGCGAACACACTCTTGCCCATTGATTTGTACGGACGAACACGCTCTTGTCCGTTGTGTTGTATGGGCGAACACGCTCTTGCCCGTTGATTTGTACGGACGAACACGCTCTTGTCCGTTGTGTTGTATTAGGCCCTTAAATGTCTCTGATAACTCGCACGATTGTGAAAAGCTCACTTTAATCGACTCATGAAGTGGAACGTTCGAGAGGCTCAACGTTATTAACAGATTCGGATGAGAACGGCTCCTGTCCTTGCGTTAGGAACCACCTGTTCAAATACCTTATTGGTCGCGGTATCCCTTCCTCAGGAGATTTTATTGGTCCTTAGAAAAATACGCACATGCGGAAAAAACCTAAGACTGTACTGCGTAGCATTATGAAGTGCGACTCGCTGCGTAACAAAGACGCCGCGTGATTAAAGATGCCGCGGGAGGAAAGAAACACCACGGGAAAAACAAACACCACGAAAGCCGTGTGTTTGTTTTTCACCGCGGACCGAAGTTACTAACAATAAGCGATGATTAATAGAGACATTTATTGAGAGTTTTTTTTTGTGTATTATGTTTGGCCTAATTGATGTCGTGCACGACTTATTTTAGCGCTTACATAACAGCCTGGCATTAATGAAGACATCTGTAGAATGATGTTAGAAAAAATTTTCACATATAATTGAGCTATGAATTGCTCTATGAAAGAAATTTGAAACAATTCCGTGTGACTTATGTATAATAAATAATAATAAGGAAAATTTTTTCATCAGAAAAAACAATGTTTGGAATTTCACCACTTGCCTGCAGCGTGCGAGTCGTTTGTTAACAGACTTGATCGAATTATCAAAGCAGGAGGTGGATACATCGAAAAATGAGATGTTTTATTAAAAATAGAATATATTTGGAATATTTTTGCTTTTGTAGTAAATAAAAATATTGAAAAATAAATTCTCTATAGCGTTTTGAATTGGTAACACTTCGAGTGCCGGATCCTGTATAAAAGAACTGTCCTGAAATATATCATTTGATATATATTGTTTATATATATAAATTCATTTGTATAATGACGCTTTTCAGGACATGTTAACAAAATTAAAATATTAATATGTACCAGTGTATATATATCGTAAATCATAGTATATATTTCCAAAGAAGGATTTCTAGTAACGATTCTAGTAAATATAAGCTTTATATATATATTTCTTATTTAATATATTCTCAAGTAAAATAATTAAGTGCTGAAAAGTGCCTTTATATCAATTGTAATATTGAAGGAATATTATTTCTTTATATAATAAAGTATGTATCTTTCGATATATACGGTGTATATATGGTATACATATATGATATATATAATTATATACGTATATATACGATATACAGGGTGTCCTAAAACCACCGTATATTTTCTTAATGGCAAATTCTTTAGAACATTTTAAGACGAAAGTACTAATACAAAAATGTCGAGACTAAAATAATTTTTAAACGGGAAGCGATTATATTTCACGAATGACAGGGCTGAGGTTTCGTGCGCTCAGGCACGGCCACTATGAATGACGCCCTTTTTATGATATTATGATTATTGTATAAATTTACAATAGCATTATTATTATATGTTTTGCCGCTTCTCTACGCATTGCATTACATGTACATTCTTTTTACAAATAATGAGTGTAAGACATAATTTAACAACTAAAAACATCTAAAAAATGATGCAAATAAAAATTTGCGACATGTTTCAACTTCAGCTATCAAAGTGGTTGATCAATATTACCTGGTGATATATCAATATCAATATTATAAATAAAGGTTATTTATAGGAGCACTTTTATCATTTGTCATTTCAGTCTGAGCGCGTGAAATCTCAGCCATGTCATTCGTGAAATATAATCGCTTTCCGTTTAAAAATTATTGTAGACTCGAAATTTTTATATTAGGAATTTTGGTTTTGAAATATTCCAAGGAATCTGCCATTAAAAGAATATTCGGTGATTTTAGGACATCCTATATACGGTAGATATGTATGACAGTACGTAGCAAGTATACGCGTGAGCGACGCATAAGCGGCGGGACTACTTTGTATATATACTTCGACTACTTCGAAGTATATATAAAGAAGTTATATAAATTAGTTAAAGGTCACTGTGTGTGTGTGTGCGTGCGTGCGTGCGTGCGTGCGTGCGTGCGTGCGTGCGTGCGTGCGTGCGTGCGTGCGTGTGTATTATATATATATAATATAGAAATCTGCAATATATGCATTGTATGATTTTTCTGAAATCCTCAAAACTGCCTATATACTGTATAGCGGCAGCTTCGGGGGCAATATTATTTTCAATAGATATAATACTAAATAACTTAGTCTGTTACAATTTATAATTAGTCTGTTGCAATATCGTATATAATTTATATCAATTCACACATGTCCACTTCTCTTTGTATTGATTTACATATACAACCGAAAATTATACTTAACCATTAGTAATATATCTCACGAATTAACACAAGCCTAGATAAATGAACTGATAAGTAGTAAAGTGTATTAGCTATGTCGCCATGTCGACAATATACATATATTACTTGTCGGATACTTGTCTAAATATTCTTTACATTTTCGTAACTGCACTAACAATAAAAAAATTGAACTTATATTTACTGTTACAGTTGAATTATTTGTAACATCCTTTTAATAGTATTAATAATTATTATTTAATTTCGAAAATTATATTGTAACAGACTAAGTTATTTAGTATTATATCTATTGAAAATAATAATGTCCCGGAAGCTGCCGCTATCCAGCATGTGCAGAGTTTTGAGGACTTCAGAAAAATCACAGATACATATAATAAATACATGAAATGAAAATTGTTAGATTACCAAACATTAATTTTGCTATTATTTTATTAATTATCTTTATATTATGCTTAGTATTCAAAACACAGGCATTGGCTATGATTTTTCTGAAGTCCTCAAGATTGCTACATATTGCACATATTTTTTAAGGGAATACACTTCTATTTGATAAATTTGTAAAAGCTGTATAAAATAGAAGTAAAAATAAACTTACTACTGACGTTTCTTCATTTTTGGAGAATAAGTTTCATCGGAATTATTGTCGTTATTTGCAATTGCATGATTTTCATGCATAATTTTTCTTTTTACAGATTTTTGTTGCCTATCTGCTATGCAAATTTTAGAAAATTTGCTTCCAGATTGTACTGAAACAGGCTTACGTGAACTTATCATATATGTTTCGGTATCGCTTTCCGATTCTTCACTCGAGGTATCTTTACTTGTACCTTGTAGCTCCTTTTCTATCATTAATAATATAATTTTATGATAATTGTTATGTAAATATAAACCAATATAAACCAATTTATGAAACTAAGACTAATGTGTGTCACAACCGCGGATGCCGATGGGTGGAACCTGAGCGAAGCAGCAATAAATGCAACAAATGTCTCGATTTCAATTTGGACCCTCTTTAGTCAACAAAGTATGAATATATCATATTCACATACATGACATATTCATACTTTGTTGACTGAAGAGGATCCAAATTGGGACCGAAACGTTTCATTGTTACGTTCATTGTTGTTTCGCTCGATTTCTACGCATCGACGTCCACGGTTACGGCACACATTAGCCTTAGTTTCGTGAATCACTTTATAGATGTCTTTACCTGATTTTGTCTTCTAAATATAACAAAAATACAGAAAAATGGAAAAAAAATACAATAGTTTACAAAATTAATGTAAATATATATATAGAATAAAACAAGTAGTGCATATATACCTGAATCATTATTATTGAATTGCTGTTGCACATTTTCACCTAATGCTGCTTCAAGAAATTTCGTCATACGAATGATCTCTACTGCTGGTATTGACTGTCGGTAGTGGCGTTTATGAATTTTTTCGTGATGTCCCATAAAGTTTGCCAAATCATCCACTTCATTTTCAGATAAATTCAACGTAATGCACGTTGTAGCAATATGTTTGCGTAATTCAGTGCCTCTTAATGAATGTGGTATTTGTACACCACATTTTTAAGAAAAACATCGCATAAGGATACATGCTCTTAAATATTTGAAATAGCGCTTATTGTTAGTGGTACTAGGTATGCCGAACACATGGATTTTTTTCAGGAATATTTGCATCCTTTCGATGCTTCAAAATTAATTCAATACATTGAACTAATTCCATATCTAAAAGCACAGGCACTGTACGTCCTAATTTCCCACGAATTAAGAATCTTACATATTTATCAGCAATCTACATACGAAAATAGAATTATTATTTTGCAAAATTTTTTGTATATCTATATTTATCTCATGTGTGTTAAAATATTTTAGTATCTTGAGCAATTTACATTATATTTTTTAATGGTGTTTTAGATTATGAACCAATCATATTCAATCGCCCTCCTGTTTTTAAAAGCAAATTGAAAAAAACATTTCATGCATGTTTAAATATAAGATAGAGAATGGTTATTTAATATAAACAAAATTAAGGTAAATATTTTCTAGAAAAAATGTAGGTAAATGAATTTTTTGGGCATAATAATTTAAGATTACCGTTGTAACAATGAAGCTATACCCAGCAAACATGATGACGTCGATTTGTCGTCAGATTTTCGTCATAAGTTACGTCATTAATGACCAAAACATAACGTCAATGGAATGTAAAAATCACGTCGAAATGTCACATACCGATGACGTCATTTGAATTCGTCAGAAAGACGTTATTATTGTGATCTAAAATAGACAACAAATACGTCACATTTACGTCTTATATACGTTTTGTGTAGCGTCTCCAAATACAGATAAGGATACATCAATAATTTCAGTTCTTTTAAATATTAAAAAGAAATTTATTTATTATAAAAATTGAGAACATTTTGAGAGTAAATATATTGAGAGAACAGTTTTTCGTAGATAAGTAGTAACCATATAAGATATAATTAGTAATAATTGTCTGTAGTACAAAAAAACAAACATATTTCTTTTAATAAGTCGTACGCATCATATGCATATATGTTTATATATTATATAAATAAAATATGTAAATAAAAATGGAAAATAATATACTTTCATTCCCAGCAAACACAAAGCAACAATTGCATAACATAAATATATTATAATTTCCCACTCAACAATAACTGTTATGTACAATATATACAGTTATTGTTGAGTTGGAAATTATAATATATTTATGTTATAATATATGTGTAATTGTTGCTTTGTGTTTGCTGAGATTATTGAATAGAATCACAAGAAAATCATGTATCATAAATATAATAGTATCACAAACTAAAATCAACTTTTACACACATTAATGTGGAGAAACATATGTCTTATAAAAACCTTTCATTTCCTTTCAAGAGATTTCAACAATAAACATGTATCATTTCCACTTCTTTTTATACACATAATGTGTGTAAAAGTGGAAATGATACATGTTTATTGTTGAAAGGAAAAACAAAACACTTACTGTGTACATGTGATAGTCTCCAACATTCCAAATCATCATGTAATTTATCAATAACAAAAATTTTTAAATTTTTTGAAGTAAAAGGATAAGTATAGAGAGAATCATAAGTGCAAAATTTTCTACCTAATATTAAAATTATATCATTCTTTAAAAAATTATGAATTTCTATAACCTGATCATTAATCATGCAGTAACAATCTGATTTGGAATATTGATGAACAGTTAAAACAAAATCTTTAAAATAAACCTTTTTGAACTGTTTGTAGTTTAACATTGCAGGAGGCAATGGCTCCAGATTATGTTGCATTAAACACATAATGGAATCCAATTTAGATGGTTCGTTTCGTGTTGAAAAAGAATTAATTTGTTCTAATTTATTGCAAATCTCAATTAATGGTTGTTTTGTACTCTTTGTAAGACGAAGTAAGTATCCTAAAAAATTTTCAAATGGAAAAGCTGCAAAGCTGTCGAGTTTTCCATATCTCAAAACATCTTCGGATAGATGAATTAAATAATGAACGTTATAAATAAGGAATTCTGAGTTATACAAATATTCACTGTGTTGAACAAATGTTTTTAAGAGCATGGAAGGCATTTGACATCCTAATGTTGCAATATGTTTTTCGGAACATAAAATTACTATGGCTGAATGTAATAAAGTGAAGTGTTCGTAAATTGAATGATCTACGATTCCTTTAAGAACAGCCGGACCTAAATAAAAAAGAAAAGTTCGGAATTCCGTCGCTTTAAAATGCGCTAATTCATCTAAAGATCGTGGTTTCCGATTTATTTCCCGAGGAACGTTATTCTTCAAAGAAATCATTTTTTCTGACAAACGTTTTAATGAAGAAGATGACAATCGAACTTTATAATTACCGCTAATCCAGCACTTTAATAATTTTCGAGTTACTCCCAAACATACATTGTGCATGTAGTCTATGGGAAATGAACTGACAAGCCCAATATTTAATCTTAAGAGTGGAGAAATGCCTGTGTGATGATTTTCATCGATTTGGGAACGGAATGATTCGTCTGTTCGTAATGGCAAATGTGTATTTCTCAAAATGACTCTACCATTGACATATTCACCTGGCTCAGCGCATTTTTCACAACATGAATATCCTTGATGCGACTTAATGCATTTTATATATGCGCGAGCTGGTGCGTCACATACAAAAGAATGTACCATAACATTATATCGCGTTCCTAAATATTCAAAACCATTTTCCAATAAAAATGATAATTCATTTACAAAATCATTTAAAAACATTGACAATGGTTGTGGCTTTGATGTCCCGCAAAATATTCCAATTGCAAAAGGTGTCTTAATTTTTGAATTGTGAACTAATGCCAAAATGGGCCACAGTTGTTTATTGCAACTTTTAAACAAAGGTAGCCCATCAATATTAAATTGCAGCTCTATTGTATTTAAATCTAAAACTTGTGAAATGTTCTGTATTATAGAATTTTTAATTCCTAAATAAATAAATTGTCCTGTTTGTAAATCTTGAACATGGAATTTTTTGGAAGTTTTCAAAAGTGTTCTGGCATCAACAGGTAATGTGGGAAAAAAATGATTTAGTAAATGAAGTAATGATGTCAGAGAATATTGTGGTACATGTGGATTCAAAGCAGCCCAAGTTTTCAAGCGATCAATGATAGAGTCATTTTTTTCATTAGGATGTAATTGCCTTTCCATAACGCATTCTGTAATAGAGCAAGTAGAATCAATAATATCAACCGCACTATCATTAAAATTATAATTTTGTGTTGAATTGTCATTTAATGCAAGACTGTTAAGATGTAATAAATTATTATTAAAAACTTCAGAATTTTCATTATTGTTATTGGAATGATCATTGATTTCAGAAGATGTATTTATAGAAGCACTGGATAACTCGACATCAACAATATCTTTCAGCTGTGGACTGAACATTGCATGCATTGAGTTTTGAGTAATATCTTCAGCAACTCGGCGATAAAACTGCCGTTTTCCTACAAACAGTTTTAATTTTCTTTTTCTTATGGCAGACATATTACTGCTATTTCGAACTTATTATTTTTATAGTTATACTTATTACTAATAAATGAAAAAACTTAAATTTTAATCTAATTTTCTTTCATAAATATTGCAACAGTTTTTGTATGAATAAATTACAGAAAAAGCTTCAAGTTTAAGTATAATGATATGTTACTGTTTCCTCCTCTCTATAAAATAGCGTTGTGGGGCATGTTTTAACCATACCTTAATGCAATCTTGTACTTGATGTTCCGTAGAACCGGGTAATGCTTTAATAACTGATAAAATCACCGCATTATTGAGCTTTAGTAACGCGAAGGATCTTTTATTATTTCGCTTTCCGTAGAAACTGTAAGACGATGCAATTTGATTCGATAAAAGTCGACGAAGTATGTTATTTGTTATCGATGTAGTGTCTCCACGGCCTCCAATTGTTGATAAATAATTCACCTAGAAAAAAACTTTATTATAGTTACAGGCTATTTTAGTTTCTACTTTTCTATTTTTACGAATGCTTAATATTTTACCAGAGCATCTACATTGTTTTCGTTCTGAAGATATTCTTCTAATTGTGTCACATGTTGAAATGTTGTTACTGGCAGACTGCAAGGCAATTTCGGTAATTGATTAGTTTTCAATGTACTTTCAACAGAGTTATTAGTAGCCTTCAAATTCTGCAATATTTGATCGTTTTGATTACAAATATCCGTATTTTGCCGTTTAATGAACGCAAGTGCAGCGTTTATTTCAATGAGATTTTCATTTATGTCTTTATTTGGTCTAGTATTTTTTATAATATTTCTTTCACGTATAGGATTTCTTTCTATGCACGATTCATTATTAGCAGATTGTATCAATTGATTGCATATTATATTAGTATTATGCTTTGAATTC